>VMDR010035501.1:0-10756 GCA_007922815.1 Macrotus californicus | reverse complement strand
TGCAAATATGAAGGAAACACCTTTTTCAGTTTTTCCTCTAAATTCCTACAACTTTTATTTTTTTATACCTGTTTGGGGAAAAATTCCATTTTCAGCTAAAAAGTTCTTGATATAACTCTCACACAAAGGGATATTTTTGAAAGTAGCATCTTGCTGCTTTGGTGTATATGTGTTTATGTTTTTGTAGATATGGGCAACTATAGGTACATCTATGAAATATTTCTATTCAACAGTAAGTTTGACTATTTTACAACAAAAGAAATAATAAATGAATCTATAACATGGCCAAGCATGAGAATATCATGGTTGCATTTCCAGACTAGAATACTGAACTTTTACCCACCCAAATACCTCTTTTTCCTAAGGGGAAAAGTGTAATTTTCAAATCAATATGAAACTCTGATTATAAATCTACATTTCTCAAAGAGGAAAATGAGAACTGCTTCCTATGGCAATTTCACTTTACATATACCCAAATATTTTTAATAAAGTTGAAACAATTTTGACTCAAAATGATTAACCAACAGAGTGAAAAAGAGGAAATAAGTGAGCAAACAAAAAACAATCAGGCCAAAGACTAACACATTCTACCAAAGAAGATACACAAACGGCAAATAAGTCTATGAAAGATGCTGCACATCCTATGTAATTGAGGAAATGCAAATTAAACAGCAGTACCACTATATACCTATTACAATAGCCCAAATCTGGAACCCTGACAATACCAAGCACTGACAGGAATGTGAAGCAACAGTAATTCTTACTCGTTGCTGGTGGGAATGCAAAATGATGCAGACACTTTGGGAGACACTTTGGCAGTTTCTTACAAAACTAAACATTCTCTTACCATGTGATCTAACAATCACACACCTTGATATTTTCCTAAACCAGTCAAAACTTATGTCAGCATAAAAACCTGCACATCAATGTTTGTAGCAGATTTATTTACAATTGCCAAAACTTTGAACTGACTGAGATGCCCATCAGTAGGTGAATGAATAAATAAATTGTAGTACTTCCATACATAGAATATTTATTCAGTGTTAAATTAAGTGAGCTATCAAGCCATGAAAAGACACGGAAGAAACTTAAGTGTATACTGTACTGTTAAGTAAAAGAAACTAATTTAAAATGGTTATATACTGTATGATTCCAACTGTGATGTTCTGGAAAAGGAAAACAAGAGAGACAGTAAAAGATCAGTGGTTGCCAGGAGCTAGGGTGAAGGGGTGGATGGAGGGATGAACAGGCAGAGCAGAGAGGACCTTTAAGGCAGTGAAAATACTCTGTATGATATACTACAGAGATGGCTACATGTCATTATACATTTGTCAAAACTCATAGAATGCACAACCTCAAGAGTGAACTCTAATGTAAACTGTAGGCTTCAGGTAATAATGGTGTGTCATTGTAGGTTCACTGACTGTAACAAATGCACCACTCTGATGGGAGACGCTGATCACAGAGGAGGTCGTACATGCATCAGGGTGGGGAGCATATGAGAAATCTCTCTATCTTCCCCTCAGTTTTGCTATGAACCTAAAATTGCTCTAAAAATATAAAGTCTTAACAACAAAAACAATAACACCCTTGAACGTGAGGGTAGTATAATGCTCACAATATACAATCAGTTTATTTAATGGTAACTGGGTGCAAGCAATAATTCAAAGTTTATTGGTATTCAGAATAATTTCCATGAACAATAATCCAGAGAGGACTGAATGGGAAAAGAAAAAAGTAAAATAAATTGAAAAAATTTAATCTCTATTAATCATGATTATTTCAAAATGGAAGCTATAATCCAACTAATAATGCCACATGGCCCTCTGAAGAGTAGGTGACTGTGTAGTAAGAGATTTGTGTCTGGGTCCATGTAGCATCGACACATTCTCATTCTTCATCTGAAAACGAGAGTAGCAAAGCCTGACACGAGGGGTTGTTGTACAATTTGAATGAGATGATGTTTTTATAATACTCCACACATATATAAAATGTTATTATTGATAATAGCATGCTTCAAAAATAAAATATTCCTTCAAAGGGTTATAATTTAAGTCTTTATGAGCACACGCTGTAATTTTCAGCTAATCTTTTCACTAAAAAGTGTGGTTCAAGGAGAAGTCTTACCCTTGATGTTCTTGTAATAACATAATAATTTAGGAGTACTATTAGAGTTAAGTTTCTATTTTCTAGTTGCTATTAGATTTAGTAGTTTGTTTGACAGGTCATAAAGAACTGAACCATATAAAATTCACTTGACCAGATAGGAAAAAAAAAGCAGATGAAAGATCAGTGGAGGTAGAATATTCAAGATTGGCAAGAAACCCAGATCCACTTAGTTCAGTCGCTTTTACTCAGTGTTCCTTGAATAAACTACATTACATATAGTTACACTATTTTGATTAAATAAAATGTAGATCAGGACAGTAACCCAAATATCAAAGGGAGGAGACTGTTCAATTCATTGGTAACTGTGGGCTATGAGAGAGAGTAGTCATTCACTATTTATTAAAGGCTAATTAATTTCCTTGTAAGAAGGCATAAGCATTATTTAGTAATAAATTTTCACATTGATGGTCAGGAGGATTGGTTAATTGCTGGTTAGGGAAGGTAGTTATGCAGGATTTTATTCTGACCTCTGTGGCTTTCTTCCTTTTGTTAGAACCTATATTATCCCTGCTTACTTATCACTGCTGCAAGGAAAGTGGCCATAATGTATCCAACTTTTTGGAGGAGTCAGAAAAGTGTGTGTGTGTGTGTGTGTGTGTGTGTGTCCCCTAAAACAGGGGTTCCTAACCTCTGAGTTGTGGACAGGTAACCCTCCAGGCCCTTAAGGAACAGGGCCACACAGCAGGAGGTGAGCTTGAATATAATGCGCTTGAATTATCCTGAATCCATGCCCCCCACCTCTTTGGTCCCTGGAAAAATTGTCTTCCATGGAACCGGTCCCTGGTGCCAAAAATGTTGGGAACTGCTCCCCTAAAATGCATTATTGAAAACATGGGGTTAAAACTGTGAGATGCCCTGACAACTTGCTTGTATTTCACCAAAATCAGCACTAGGTTTTAGTCGAGATTAGAGGTTCTTCCCCACGCACTATAAACGCTATTCAGTGGCCTTTCCCCAACATCATCAGTTTGCAGATAGGACAGTTGTTAAAGGACTGGAGACTGAGCACTTTGGTTTCATTGCTACATTCACTCACTTCTAAAGTAATGCAGTGACACTGGAAGCATACTAGAATGCATGTACCTTAATTACTTAATCTTTTATTATATTAGCCTCTTGAACAGTAATTGCATTTATTTCTCTATAAATGGATATTTAAGTCTCTTTCAAAAGACCTCAGAAGTTGTTTAGAAAATTACTTCAAATTTTGCCTATTAGAAGTTATAATGAGTTACCAATTAAAATAATTTCATATATAAAAATCTGACCTGAACATCTGAGACCAAAGAATGAAAAGAATATCCTGAGGAAAAACTGAGTCATAATTAAAAAAGAGAGAGGGAGAAAGCTTTAGACTGCAGAAATTGCACATAATTCTATCATCATCACCTTCACCATTCTCCAAATTTTAAGAAAATAAGGAGAAGTTTTCATTGTGTGTGAGAACATATTTAGTACGATACAAGAGTGAGTCTCCAATAAACAATGAATGCTGTTTTCCTTAAAAAGCGGGGAGGCTTATGAATTTACTAAATTCAGGCCCACACGTTTCAGTTGAGACTAACCATTTATCCGAGGATATGTCCTTCAGCTTTTTCAGCTTGGCTTGCTATTTTTTTTAGATACTTCTGAGTCATTTTTCTAAGAATTAAGAAGCAAAATAAATAAAAATAAAATGAGCATGTTTTCCTGTTTATCATCATTTCTTCTAAGATTTTATGATCCTATAGGCTAGAAACTAATAAATCTCCAGAGCCTTTTGGTGCCCCTAATTTTATTATTAAAAAAGGAATATTCATGGTCTTATCAGCCTTTATTAGCATACAGGGGCAGAATATTTGAATTGAAACTGTTCTGAAAAATTCAGTAACTGTTGTTGTCTTTAGTAATCACCTATAGAACCCATGGCAATGCATGGTTTTTAAGAAGGGATATAACCTACCAACTTTAGCTTGGTAGATGTTTAGATTAATAGAAAGACTGAAGTGGTTGTCAAAAGTAGAGCTTTAGGTAAGTTGTGAACTTATTTTTCATGCTCTCCCTATTCAACTGTAGCCCCTCAAATTGATTGTATTAATAAAAACTGCCATCAAAAATCCATTTTTTTAAATATTTTTCTTTTATTCACTTAAGTTGAACATGTGCTTATTAGTTCATCTATAAGTCTATATGAGGCAGTATATCATCCATTATCAAAAATCTCTTTTTAATCTATTTACTACCTGAAAAATTTCTAATTTTATGAGCACGTGTTAAAAACCAAGCTGTTTTGTTACCATAGTCATGATAGTCATCTCACTAAGGGAAGGGAGATGCCTCATCCTGATCTACAGCAGTACTTACAAAATTGCCCATGTTCTTTGATTAGTGTTTGCCTGGTATATTTAATGAGAAACACTGCTATATGTCTGTTATTTCATTATCACATTTCTTCGTAAAATATTTTTAAAATTTTTTATTTACTGATTTGAGAGAGAGGGAGAAAGGGATAGAGGAATGGAGAGATGGAGGGATGGAGGGGGGATGAGAGAGAGAGCGAGAGATTGAATTGTTGTTCCAGTTATTTATACACTCATTGGTTTGATTCTTGGATGTGCCCAGACAGGGGATTGAACCCACAACCTTGGCATATCAGGATGCCACTCTAATGAACTGAGCTATGGAGCCAGGGCCACAAAGGATCTGTTCTATACTTATTGCTTTCATTTTATTTTTTATAAACATTTATCTCCTGGTGTTAATCATGTTTGTGGCCAGGAATTATTTTCAAAATACACAGATAAGGACTCCAGCCCAGGTCACACTGGGCTGTATCAATTATGTGTCCGTCCTGACCATTCTTCACTCTGTTGAAAGTACAGTCTCTGAGATCACCAAGGATCAACTGTTTACTGAAGACAAGTACCACTGCATCATTTTCCTAGATTCTTCAGTACAGTGTGGCTTTTATACTGATCTGATTAACACATTCCAATAAGGCAAACTCTCCAACCCCACATAGAAATGTTTTCCACGTATTGTTACTCTTATCAAATAAACACACTTCACATCTATACTTTCATTCATGTCTTCTGTAATTATAGTTTACATTTTTATTACTTCTTTTAGAACTATATCAGTAATTGTACAATTGCTTCCCTACCTGTAGTTTAAAAAACAATTATCTTCAAATAATCTTATTCACTGATTTAGCAAGTATTTATTGAGAATCTACTAATACCGAGATACAGGTGCTGGCATATAGCACATGTCTGGTGCCTGAGAAACAATGGAGAGCAAGACAGACAGTGACCTTGCTTTTGTGGACCTTGCATTTTAGTTAGAGGTCTTATTTAATCAACAAAAAATATAATTATAACAGCCTTGCAGAAAGTTTAAGTAGGTGATAGAAAGTGACTTAGTGACTACTTCAGGAGATAATGAGTAGAAATGCCTCCTGTGGGATGATAATGAAGCTGAGATTTGAAAGAATGTAACCTAGTCATGCTCTTCAGGGAGCTAACCAGAAGAGGCAACAGCTCATGCAAAGAAGAGCCCTAGAGAATGAATAAGCCTGGCATGTGTGGAGAATGAGATGGTGCATGAGTGACGGTGTGGTGGAAAGTGGAGGAAAATTTGCTTAGTGCAGATGGAGGAGCTGGAGAATGCAGGGGCTTAGGAGCCAGGACGAGAGCTTGGCTTTTAAGTGCAATGGGAAGTTAGTGGATTATTTTAGGCAGAAAAGTGTATAGTAAGATTTACTTATTAAAAGATGATTCTAGCTGCAGTGTGAAGAGATGATTGTAGAAGGGCATGAGGGGAAGCAGAGCTGGCCAGGAATCTGTCAGAGTCATCGAGGACAGAGATGTGACTTGGCATGGTGATAGTGATGGGAATAATGGAGAGAGCATTGGGGTTTTTTGGATGTAGAGTCAACATGAGTTGCTGATAATTTAATTTGGAAGCATAGCTCTCAACTTGTCTCTACCCGTTAAACTTTCATTGTGCTACCAAGTGCCTCCACTGTCTGGCCCAGGTAGTTGTTAGAAACTTAACTGGAGAACTCCACTCTGCCTTGCCTCGAATATAATACTGTATTTCTCGAAACTCCTATTGCACTGCTATTCTTAGAATCTAAACTCTGAAAAGCCAGGCTCAGCTTTTTCACTGTAGTTCAAAGCATGTTAAAATACATATAGAATGAATGAGGACTCTAATTTTAGATGAGAGGAAGAAAATTAAGGAAAAATAAAGCTGATTGGGCAGAAGAGTGCTTTTAAAGATTCCATGGCCTGATCTGGGAATACTTTCATTATCAGACAAAAATAACTTTATGTTCAGGTAAATTTTAAATGTGAAATAATGATACAGTTAAGAAAGATTGTTGCTTTGATAGATCAGAAGGAATGGACTAGACATTTCTGCATCAAAACAGAAGGCTGTGGAAATATGTTTATTTCTGAGTAATGTCTATACAGGGTAGGGCAAAAGTAGGTTTACAGTGGTGAGTATGCAAAACACAGAGCTTACTCTTATATTATTATTCATTAATTATTGTATTGTTTTCCTATTCGAACAACTGTAAGCCTCCTTTTGCCCCACCCTGTACTTACACGCTCATTTTGCCAAAGTCTCACTCCAGGGAGTGGCACTGGTTACAACAACCTGGTTGACCCAGGGGTAGGTTTTTAATGGGATGATTCTAATTTCAAGGGGTTGTGTCTGTGTCATTGCTCCTTAGAAGCAAATAAGTGAATCTGTGCAGATGTTTTCTTGAAATCATGGAACCTGGGTGGCTGCTCTGCCTGGGTATTGAGAGCC
This sequence comes from Macrotus californicus, assembly GCA_007922815.1. Taxonomy (NCBI): domain Eukaryota; kingdom Metazoa; phylum Chordata; class Mammalia; order Chiroptera; family Phyllostomidae; genus Macrotus; species Macrotus californicus. The sequence goes on along the minus strand of VMDR010035501.1, from coordinate 3,787 downwards.
CTAATAATTGCCTATACATGGTTGTGAATTAACAACTGAGAGCATTGCAGGAACCATTTAGCAATTGTCTATTCTAACCAAAGTTTCATGTTAATAGAATTATTTTTCAAATCACTCGTGAATTTGAGCTATGGGACATAAGTTATTGAATTAACCCAAAATGCATAGTTGGAAAATGACATTATAATCATTTAGAAAGAATTTCGTCTTTCTTACCTTTCCCAGAACCCTCATTTCCAGCACACTCCCTAGATGAAAATTTATGCCAGTTCTTATTTAGCAAGATTCATTTAAAAAAATGAACAGAAAGATACATAAATTCAATTATTAAGCTTAAGGGGTATCGGAATGTCATATGTCCAAAATCTCCATGTTCTCTCATGAATATACACATTTACAAGGCACATGCAATGGGGTAAAATCTTACTTTAGGGAATGTAATTTGAACTGTGTGTGTAAAGCTCTGAGCTGTGTGCTATACGTTCAAGATTGTAAGGACAAATGGAAACGAAAAATAAGAGGGTGATTCTCCTTGTTATAACTAAAGGGGAAACTTTCCTCTACCCCCTTTTCTTAGAGCATTTTACTTTAGAAGAGTTGTAAACCCAGGTAAGTCTCTGTGAAATGTATGCAAATCTTAAAAAAAAACAACAACTAAGCCTCTTGTCAGCATTATGACTCAGCAAAGTCTTTAAGGATCCAGAACTATCTCTTTGAATGTAATCTTCAAGGAAGATGGGACCCCTATGTCCCAGGTTCTGTGGGATAATAAGAGCCTAACTTGGGCGGGCACCTTGCACCAACACTACCTTTTTCTATACGCTAAGTTATTGAGACTGATGACTTTGCAGAGAGCAAGTGTGTGCAGCTGTTCCAAAGGAATGTGCTGTTAAGAGTTAACTGTAAAAAATTCTGGATTAGTTGAACAATGAGTTGTTGAATAGGATACCTTACTTAAAACATGACAAATCAATCTACATATTACCTATCTCCCAGAGTGGGACCAATACCGACACATGATGAGCAAGTTTTATAATTGTAATATATTTGCTTTCCTTTCTTCACCTTAATTATAACTTTTATTTTTCCTTTACTTAATATACACTTTTTGTTGCTTTCCTCTTTATTCTTTTTAAAATTTATACAGGCTAAGATTAAGATCTCAGGTTGGTAGCATTATATATTTTAAGCAGAATAAAATAGATGAGATTTTGAAAGATTTGTATCTGTGCTTGGATTTACTTCAATATCCTTAAACCTGGTTTCTCGTTAACAATAGAATTTTCCTTGGGCATTACTTGCCCATTCCGATGTAATCTTTGTTACCTCTAGTATTTAATTAAAACTGCCTCTTGTTTTTCTGTTCAGAATACCATTTTAGTTGTTGTTAAATGTGTGGATAAAGTGTGCCCATGTATAGATTGTTGAATTCACTTCTGAGACATTTTGGTAAGTTCCACAGTAGTACACAAAGCCTTTTAAGTATCTATATTAATTTCACACATTAAAACGTGCATGATGTGCCAACCAGAAGCACAAAAGAACTTATATATATATAGAATTTGAGCATGTACATGGGATAGTTTGTAATTCAAGTTTACAGACTCCTAATCAGAAATTTTACTCACTCTGTCACAGACTTAAGGTTTATTCATCTGTTAATAATGTCAAACAATGATATTCCATGATCTTCCTTTAAGTATTCTATCTTTTCTAGGTATTTCTTCTTTCTTTGTGGAACATTTTGTTTCTTATGAAATTTAAGGTTATTTATATAAACTATAAGTGTAGAAAAATTACAGTTCCATAATCAAATTTGGGTACTCTAAAGTAAATCCTTTGGGCCTCGTTACCTCCTCCCTATTACCATCAATGTACCACCATCAACACCACTATCATCATCAACACTACCACCATCAACACACCACTATTAACACTACAACCATCAAAACCACCACCAAAAGTACCACCACTAACAGTACCACCATTAAAACTACCACCAACAGTACCACCATCAACACATCACCATTAACACTACCACCATCAAAACCACCACCATCAACACTACCACTGTCACTGTCACCACCACCATTTTTTCCACCACATATTTGACTCAAATGCTTTTTTGCAGAAGTGTGACTATGTATATTCTTTTCTTTTAATCTGTTCTACTAACTGCCATGTTTTATAGCATACTAGAATAGTGTTAATCTTCTATTAGTTCTTAAGAACTTTTGGTCTTATATTGTTAACATTATTGAAAAATTATTTAAGAAGAAACATTTTATGGTAAAACAATTGCTTGAGAAAAATAAAACAGAAACCAAAGTCAAGATGAACTGAATTCAGGTACATAACTTTAAGTGTTATGAGCAACTAAGTGGAGTAGCTTGCTATAATTAGCTTATTTAAATTAAGCAATATGTATACTGTGTTCCTGTTAAATATTTAATAGGACATTTTGCTTCCATAGGTTTTACTTTAAGGCTAATGGCCAATTAATTTTTCCTATGGTTAATCTAGTAAGTAAATAAAAACTTTAATAAATAGCCAGTCTTGGGACAGTTTTATCGGTGTTTGATGAACTCTTTCCACACAAGTTACTTTACTGCCACATCATGACAATGTGACTCGGGAACCTTTTTGCTCTTTCAACTGTTTGTTGCACAGTCTCCCATCTTTGGGATCCAGGCAGCCTTTTATCTGGGGTGACAGGGGGATCTTGGTTCCATTATGGTGTAGGTAGAAATTTTGAGCTTTTAAAATGTTATCTAGAATTTCTGTAATATTTAGTTTGCTATTACTTCATAAATATTTACAAGCTTTCTCCATTAAATCCTTTCCTCCAAGAAGATTAATCTGGGGCATGGTCTGAAAGAGTCGAAAGGCTGCTCCTGAGGTAACAGGACTCCTGCTGTGATCTGGAACAAAGATTTAACTTCTGCCTGGATTTCAGTTTGTAACCTAAGACATGAACAGGCAATTGACCCCCAAACATGTTGAGTTTTTCAGAAACGTTGTGTGAGTGCTCACTAGTTGTTTATGTCTTTATTAAGAGCAGTTTTTCCTCATTAAACCAACATGATTTCTAGAAAGTCAGAGGGCTTAAAATATCAGGACTTCCTATTCTTTAATGTACAAAGCTTAGCCCTCATTAATGGTGCTTCAGGGGAGAGAATGTCTTGACCTGGAGCTCACCATATGAAAGGCATCCTTCCAACCTGTTCCATCATCCTTTGAATGAAGAGTCACCTATGTGAGCTGAAGTGTCCTCACTTGTGAGTTAAAGTTGTGATTTGAGGAATGACTTATTTTAACCAACGTCCATTGAGTTACAATTTGATGTTGGAGTAAACCAAATATGGACATAATCCAAATAGTAGAGATGGTTCATGAAAACTGTCAGAGCCCTGAAATAAATAACCTGTTTGTTCCAACTTCCAGTAGTTCCTGAATATTTAAGGCAACCATAAAATAATACTATGATTTTGAAAGGCACACCTGAATAAAATCGGCTTATTAACAGACAAGCTATAGCTGAGAGGATTTTTGCATTATTTGACTTTAACTCAGTAGCCCACATTACAAGGGATTTATGTAAAGTTGTAAGTTATGATACAAATAGTTTAACCAAATCAATGGTGTAAGTAGTTGGAAGGGGATGCACGAGGTCTGTTTACAAGGTGTGCATTAAATTATATTGTACATTAAACCCATGTACTCATTCATTATTCCCACAAAATAAATATATTTAACAAGTAAAATAATTTTTAGTAAGAAATATATG
>VMDR010035500.1:0-10745 GCA_007922815.1 Macrotus californicus | reverse complement strand
ACAGGAACAGAATCACAGAAATGGAGATCACATGGAGGGCTATCATCAGGGGAGTGGGTGGGGAGAGAGGGGGAAAAGGTACAGGGAATAAGAATCATAAATGGAAGGTAGAAGATAGAGAGGGGGAGGTTAAAAATAGTATTGGAAATGTAGAAGCCAAAGAGCTCATATATATGACCCATGGACATGAACTAAAGAGGGGTTGTGTGTGGGGGAAAGTGGTGTGCAGGGCGTAGAAGAGGGGGGTGAAGATGGGACAACTGTAATAGCATAATCAATAAAATATATTTTTTTAAAAATTAGACATCAGTGCCTGCAATTGGCAAAGTCTGAATAAATGTAAGTTGTTACTATCATAACAAGTTTGCACAATTGAAAAATAGAGAAAATAAAAATAAATGTAAAACAGGAAAAAGAAGAAGTACAAATAGGTAGTTACAGAACAGTCACGGCACTGTACAGTACAGTATGGGAAATGGAGTCACTAAAGAACATATGCATGACTCATGGACATTAACAATGGTGGGGGGATGGCCTCAGAGAGTGGGAGGTGCTGGGTTTATAGGGGAAAGGGAAGAAATTGGGACAACTGTAATAGCATAATGAGTAAAATATAATTTAAAAAAAGAATGATAGGGAGTGGTTAATAAAAGAGGGAGAAAGAAAGGTTAAAAATTGGTGTAGTCCAATATGGCACAATGAATGGTTTGCAAATTACTTTGTGGGCTGTGGAGAATAGGAACCCAGGCTCTGGCCCATGAGGTACCTAGGGCGTTTGAGAGTTGGATTTCTCCAGGGCGAGCTTTAGAGAAAGCAGTAAAATCTGTTGAAGCTCGAGTTTAATAAGATAAGTAGATATAGAGAGCTCTGTGAAGGGGTTTAGGATTGAGTTTGGTTCTCTCTCCCTGTTCCTTTGTCATTGAAAAAAAAAGACAGCCGAAGTCATAGGGGAAGCTTTATGGACAGAGGATACAGAGCAGTTTGAATCAGGGGAAAGGAAGTATTGACTAGAAATGAATTCAGAGTCCAGAAGATCATTGGTAGTGGGTCAGGCATCTTCATTTCCATGTCCTATGAAAGTCTTCTCAGATTAAATGAAAACTGGACTATCTATCATCCAACTTCAACAATTATTAACATATGATCAATATCCCTAACTTCCATAACCCCAAACTTCCCACCCCCATTTATTGAAAGCAAATCCAAAGCATTTTTGTGATTCATTAATCACTTTTTCACCACTCAATTCTTTCTCTCTCTCACTTTCCTCACCCAACCCCATCACCTTCCCCACTCTTCTTTTTATTTTCAATTTCAGCATTGCAGCTTTGAAGGCCAGCTCTGTCAGGACTCAGATCCTTAAAGGGAAGCTCTAGACAATGACCAGCTCAGAGGGATGAGCCAGACCAACAGTATCTCACACTCTTTTTCTCTGGACAGATGACTTCATAACAGAGGCTACTGAGACCAGGGTGTCCATGAGAGTTGTTCTCCTGCTCCTCTGGCTTGGGGTGTCTCTGTCCCCTTCTGGCCTGTCCCAGGCTAGGCCCTCCAGCTCCCCAGAAGTGGTGGTCCCCTTGAAGCTGACCAGCAAGGGCAGAGGTGCAAAGGCTCCAGGCTGGCTCTCCTATAGCATTGAGATTGGGGGCTGGAGACACATTGTCCACATGAGAGTCAAGAAGCTCTTGGTTTCCAGACACCTACCAGTGTTTACCTACTCAGACCAGGGTACCCTGCAGGAGGATCAGCCTTTTGTTCCTGATGACTGCTACTATCATGGTTATGTGCAGGGGGTGTCCGAGTCCCTGGTTGCCCTCAGTACCTGTTCTGGAGGCTTTCGAGGAATGCTACAGATAAATGACCTTGCTTATGAAATCGAGCCTATCAGGCACTCTACCACATTTGAACACCTGCTTTATAAGATAAACATTAATGAAACACAATCCCCACCGATTAGATGTGGCTTAACACAGAAGGAAATACATCAACAATTGGGATTTGAAGAGGCAAAGACAACAACGCTGAAACAAATTTCTCCTGATAACTGGTTGGCCCATTCATGGTTTCTGGAGCTGGTTGTGGTGGTAGATCAAAATTTCTTCATTTACTCCCAAAGTAACTTCTCAAAGGTGCAGGAGGATGTATTTCTTGTTATCAACATAGTGGACTCCATTTACCAGCAGTTGAGTACTTATGTGATTTTGACTGGGATTGAGATTTGGAATCATGAAAATGTTTTCCCAATGATAAGCATAGAACAGGTTCTAGAGGAGTTTGCTCAGTGGAAGCAAATCAGTCTTTCACAGCTACAGTATGATGCTGCACATATTTTCATTAAAAATTCACTTATAAGTACACTTGGTATAGCCTATGTTGCAGGAATATGTCATCCCCCAATTGACTGTGGAGTTAATAATTTTCAAGGAGACCCTTGGTCTCTTTTTGCACTCACTGTGGCCCATGAGTTAGGCCATACTTTGGGTATGCTGCATGATGATGAATTCTGTTTATGTGGGCAAAGTGGTTGCATTATGAATGCTATCAGAGTGCCAGCAGAGAGATTCACCAACTGTAGTTATGCAGATTTTACAAAGACCACTTTAAACCAGGGATCATGTCTGCACAATCCTCCAAGTCCAGGGGAAGTCCTTATGCTGAAGCGCTGTGGGAACAATGTGGTTGAAGGGGAAGAGGAATGTGACTGTGGATCTATAAAGCAGTGTGAACAAGATCCCTGTTGTCTCTTGAACTGCACTCTGAGGACCGGTGCTGCTTGTGCTTTTGGGCTTTGTTGCAAAGACTGCAAGTTCATGCCATCAGGGGAAGTCTGCAGACATCAGGTCAATGAATGTGACCTTCCAGAGTGGTGCAATGGGACATCCCATCAGTGCCCAGAAGATGGGTATGTGCAGGATGGGGTTCCCTGTAGTGACAATGCCTACTGCTATCAGAAGAGATGTAATAACCGTGATGAACAGTGCAGGGAGATCTTTGGTGACGGTGCAAAGAGTGCATCTCAGAATTGCTATGAAAAAATCAACTCCCAGGGAAACCGTTTTGGCCACTGCGGTGTAAATGGGACAGCATACCTAAAATGCAATACGTCAGATATCTTTTGTGGGAGAGTTCAGTGTGAGAATGTGGGAGACATTCCCCAGTTAAGAGATCGCTCTGCTTTGCAGCACACTCATGTAAATGGTGTCACCTGCTGGGGTGTAAGTTATCATTTAGGGATGAGCACACCTGATGTTGGTGAAGTGAGAGATGGCACCGTGTGTGGTTCAAGAAAGATCTGCATACACAAGAAGTGTGTCAATCTCTTTCTGTCACAAGTCTGCCTACCTGAGACTTGCAACATGAAGGGAATCTGTAATAACAAACATCACTGCCACTGTGGCTATGGGTGGTCCCCACCCTACTGCCTATACAGAGGCTATGGAGGTAGTGTGGACAGTGGCCCAGCTGCTGCCAGAAAAGGAGTTTTCTTTCCACTGGGTATGATTCTTAGTTTATCTGTTTTGTTTCTACTGTTGGCTACTCTATTTATGTGCCTTCGAAACCACTGTGGTCCTAAGGAGACCAAGGCTCACACTTCAGATTAAGAAAATGCCTCTAATTTAATATCCTATGCATCATAACATTTTAGTTTATTGGAGGTAGGAAATGTTATATGCCTGAAACTGAGCACATTTCTGACAGTTTACAGAAAAATGAAAAGACCTTTTTTGTCAGTATTAGAATCATTGCCATCAAGCAAAGTTAATTTCTAACATTTTCCTAGCTACTGTTTATTGTGTAAGCAGCAAATAAAGCTCCAGTTTCCCTCTGAGGTGGTCCTCTTTGCGTCTCCTGAGTGTACGTATGATTCACAGGAAAGCTAAGACAGACATGTAAAGACCCATGGGTGAGTCTTGCCTTTCCATTTATTCCCAAAGTGATTTCTCAAAGGTGCAAAGGATACATTTCTTGTTATCCACTAGTGGAAACCATTTATCAGCAGGTGGGTGCTTATGTGATTTTGACTGGGATTGGAATTTGAAATCATGGAAATATTTTGCCAATGATAAGCATAGAACAAGTCAAGACTGCAAGTTCATGCCATCAGTGAACTCTGGTCAATGAATGTTCAGAGTGGTGCAATGGGGCATCCCAGCAGTGCCCAGAAGATGGGTATGTGCTGGATGGGGGTCCCTGTAGTGACAATGCCCACTGCTATCAGAAGAGATGCAATAAAGTTGGGGAAATTACTTAAAATTTTCTAACATTCTCTTCCAAAATCTGAAAAGGAGGATGATAATATTGCTTGTCCCACCCAAACTCATGGGTTTATTTGGTAACCAAAAGTGAGAAATTCTTGTTAAAGCATAAACAAATTGTTGTTTTTTTATTAAAAATTCCTGGCCCTGTTCCCTCTGTGTTTTCTATCCTAATTCTTTGTTTTAATTTGGTGGTTTGGGCATCCCCTTTGAATACCAGAATATTCTCTCTGTGAGGGCAGGGTTGTTTTTATCTGTTTTGTGCACTGTTTTATACCAACACAGAGAACAGGGCATAATAAACAAAAAAATATCTGAGAGAAATAATTAATATAAATGGATTATTAATTGTATAAAATTAATTAGGAAAAGTAAAAATAAACCTTCATCTTGTTTTTAAGACCAGTGAAGCTCCTGCTCAAAATTGGACATTGAATATTTAAAATAGTGTGTAATTATAGCACTCCTTTTGGTTCTTATCCTTCATCAGCCTCTTTGTCCCTAATCTGTCTTCTCCTCAGTCTGTTCTCAGTGCTTTTGGAAATCCTATCTCTTAAAAATATATATCTAATCAGGTACCCTCTATATATGGTCCAGATAACTCTTTGCAAACTGAGTCAAACAACCTTTTTTATATCATTATCCATTATGTTTTGCACACTGTACATCCTCTATTGTCTGTTTTGAATACACTTGGCTGTATCATGTCCACACATCTGTGCATGTAATTCTTGTTCCCCAAATGCTGCTTACCACCCTCCCTCCACCCCCATTCATGCCCTGGAAAACTGCAATTTTTCTCTCAATAAAGGTTAAACACTATACCTTTGGAAAGGAATTTCCTTGTGAAATGTTATGTGTTGTACTTATGTGCTTCTGTCACTTTGTGGTCATCCCTTTGATATACTCAAGGAATACAGGAGGAGAAAATCTAACAATGTACCAGCCAGGGATAGCGAGAAGAAAAGGACCTCTAGTGGAGCCATAGAAACAGGGATGCATGAGCCAAGAATACAATCTGATTAAACATGGAGAAAGATCCATGTGTTTTAAGTGTATAGGTCAGTCTGGAGACAAAAGGCAACTGTTCCAATTTATTAACTGTCTTTTGAAGTTGTTTTTTTTGTGAAAAGAAAAAAGTTAAATTTGATTACAGTCAAATTTATCAATCTAATATTCTTTTATATTTACTGGGTTTTATATTTTTATATTTCTTATAATTTTGTAGAATTAACCTCCTATTACCAACTATCTTATTTGGGTTCTCCAAAACGCAGATGCTAAGACCAGGATTTAGGTGGGCTTAGTTTATTTGAAAGCACATAAAAGAGTATATTAATGAGCAAGTTTCCACTATGGGCTACTGGGGCTCTCCCCTGTAAGTTCAATAAGAAGTCATGTGAAATACACCTTGGAATCTTCCTCCACGGTGCAAGAGAAAGCTGTCGGGAAAAGAAGTGAGATACAACACTTAAAGTAGGAAACAGTGAGAGAATGGAAATTGTCCACTGGAGCTGCCAGTGAACTCAGGTGGGACAAGGGGATATAGGGTGGGCTATCAGCATCTACTGTATCCAGGTTCCCAAGAAAATGGACTCTAAGGCAAGGATTAAATGCAAATGCATCTTCTGTTGTACTGATGATAATTCCTACATACACTAATGCCTTTCTCATTTACGGAAGTGTGCTTGGCTCATTCACAGAACAGGCTGGAAGCAAGAGAAAGTTAATACATCTGGAAGCAACTGTTCACCAATGAGAGATGCTTTGTGAATACATCTCATAGCTTCCCCAATCCTCATGGGACAACTGTGAGGTGTCTGACAGTGCCTCTCAGACAGGCCATGGTACAATTGTTTCCTGGTTGCTCACATGGTCCTCACTCATTAATGTATGCTTGAATTGCTCTCAACCCTTTCCTGTCTCAGTTTCCCACTCATTCACCATGCACTCACATCTTAGGATTATATCCCAAATAAACTGCTCACACTTAGATCCTTATCTCAGGGCCTCAGAAGTGAGCCTTAAAAGGAAGATCCATAGGATATGAGAGTCTAGGACTGTATTTGTCAGAAGGCCACTAGGACTCAGTTGCAGCCAGTGGATTTGTGACAACTGGTATGTTGCAACATCAGAAACTAACACTCCCTTCTGGTTAAGATGAGGTACAGATGGAAGTGGTGCCCTGACATACAATAGCTCTCATGCTTGAATTAGAGTTAGGAGAATTACAAAGTTAGTTAACTGGTAAAGAAGCCATGAAGAAAGAAAATGACATACTCGGGTCAAATAATTCAGGCAAAGTCCTGAGGAAGTTCTAAGACCTCTATAACAATGTATGAAGAGAATCTCATCCTAGAGACTGTGTTGAAAATAATACCCCAAATTTGCCATAAACATGCAGATTTATAAAGGTTACTGAATTTAGAGCTCTGATATGTTTCCTATGTAAAAATCAGAGATTCTATTAGGGAAGAAATGCTATCCTGAGATTTAGGATGAGAACATTTGAATGGATGCATTTGAAAATTTGAATCCTGAGAGTCTCATGAACACCTTGTGCCAGCAAAACTCACTCCTTACCCTTTCACTGCCTGGAGGTCATGTTTCACCAAAGATTTTGCTTATCTTCCTAAAGATCTGTTCTTAACTTTCCTTCATTGCATCTAGTAGCATCAGTACAATTCTTAGTATGAGGAACTGGATCACTGATGACAAGAGAGCTTTGGGAGCCAGCTACTATATGCCATCAGGAGCCAGGGATATTGCCAGGGAGCAGTAGATCTTGAGGACACTATTTTAGGAGAAACAGAATAGTGTAAGATTATACAAGGAACAGCTTTGTAGGACGGGGAGAGCTCAGGATTTAACATTCTTGCAAAGACGCCCAGAGCTTATCCGAACGTGCTGCCAGAATTAAAGCATCTCTGAGGCTTGGAAATGTTGGTGGACTACAATAATTGAGGCAAAGATGCTAGAACTACCTTGGCAGAGAAGTGAATTTGGGGGTCAGAATATTCAGGGAAGAAGGAAGGATTTCTACACCAGGCCAGAGAGACCACCACGGACCCTGTTTCTCTGCAGGTCCTAGAGGAATGTCTTCACTTAAGCAGTAAAAAATGTACCAGTCAGTCAGAGGAAAGCAGTCATCATTAGGACCTCAACAGTGGCTGTCTCTGTAGGCCAGGGTCAATGACAAGATAGGGTGCTGTAGAACTAGGCTCCCTCGTGTCAGCAAAGGTGATAAGACTCCAAAATACTAGCAAAAAGTGGTGACCCTTAACTATTAGAAACAAGGTAGGTATAATTACTGTCATGGGCAATCAGACTAGAATGATAAACTCTGGGCCCTAACCCAAGTAGATCCGAGGCCATGTCTAATAGATTTTGGTTCTCCTAGGGATGATATAGGGCAGGCAGTGAGAGCTTTTATTACCTTACACAAACAACCAAGAAAGATTAAAAGCTGGTGATGGGCAGACTGATGCTAACTTCTGCAATGAGCATCGATTGTTCACTTTCAAATACTGAGTCAGATCAATCATTGACTCACTGCCATATTGAAGAAAAAACCAGGTGCTTTTCAGGAAATACCCTGCGTGTCACCACAAATATACAAAATATTCCGGTAACTTATTTCCCAAACAGAACCTGGTTTCCCAAAGGGACTTTTTCCCCAAATGGCTACACATGTATCAGAGAACTACACAATGGGGAAGGGGAAATTCTTAGGTCTTTTGAAGACTATCAGATGCAAGGGCTGACCTGACAGAGATACCACAGAATCCAAAATGCTTCATGAAGGAGACCACATTAACAAATAAAATCCGGATTTAAGGGCATCTCCCAGTGGGTCCAATAAGTCCATAAATCCACTCTGTGGTAATTTCCCCAGCCCGAGTAAATAAACTCGGAAGATGATAGATTCCTCATAATGCCTCTCTGACCTGTGAAGTAAGAATTATGGTAGCAAAGACCAAGTGAGAAGCCCTAAAAATGTCCCCCATGCTCACCTATCTCTATAGTAAAAAAGAAGCACTAATACATAGTGAGTGAAACAGCAGGGATTATTGCCACCACTTAATGGTTGCAGAGTGATGATCCACATCATACTCCCATTTAATTCAATAGTATTTCTGCAGCAAAGATCAAATGGGTCTCTTTGAATGACAGTGAATTACCATAAACTTATGCAAGTAGAAGCTCCAGTCATGGATATTGTGTTGGGTGTAGTAACTACACTAGAAGAGATCATCAAGAAAACATGAGTCCTGGCTGGTGTGGCTCAGTGGATTGAGCCTGCGAACCAAAGGGTCACCAATTCAACTCCCAGTCAGGACACATGCCTGAGTTGTGGGCCAGGTCCCCAGTAGAGGGTGCGTGAGAGGCAACCACACATTGATGTTTCTCTCCTTCTTTTTCTCCCTCCCTTTCCTGCTTTAAAAATAAATAAGTAAATCTTTAAAAAGAAAGAAAGAAAGAAAACATAACAATCCTAGCTGTATAGGCACACAGGAACATAGAAAACTGATCCAGAACAAAATTGAGAAAACACAAACTGTATCAGGAAGGAAGGAAGGAATAAGACACAATTAGAGTTTGTATAAATATAAAAAGGAAAATGAAAAGATATTATGAACAACTTCATGCCAATAAATTTGAGAAAAATAAGAGAAATGCCTTGAAAAACATAATTCATTAAAACTGACACAAGAAAAAAAACTGAATAGATTTTCCTCTACTAAAGTGATTAAGTATGAAATCATAGATTCATAAAATATTTCAGCAGTTAATTCTTCCATATATTTCTGAGAAAATGAAGTATTGGATTATCAGGAAACAGAGGTCTTACCCTCATTAAACCTTATTGATAACTTCAAGGAAACAATCATGTGGGACAGGCAGTGGAGGCAAGGTCCAGAACCACCAACACCTACAATTCATATATAACAAGGGTATGAAGGCCCTGCCATTACAGCCCAAAGCAAGAAAAATCTGACAAGGTTTATTCAGGCCTACAAGGTAATTCAGTTTCTCTGTCTACAAAACTGACTTCATTGCTGAATACTTTCTTTTCCAGGTGTTCATCCCTAATAAATATCTTGCTCCCTAAACTCCAATTTGGTGTCTGCTTCTGAAGAGCTCAAACTATCACAATGAGGTAATTACTAAAAACACCTAGCAGCCCTAGGGCCAAGGGCACAAAGAAAAGAAGTTGAGCTTATTAGCGTATTGATAATTAAAGAAGATCCTCTGCAGAACAAGGACCAAAATCTTTAAAAGGAAGGCAAGTGACCAGCTACTTGCTCATGCTTCATGAACTCAGAGGAAGACCACTCTGTCATCCCAGAGCTGCAACTCAGCTCTCTCAGGGTATCAGTGGCCAACTGGTTCTAGTACTTCTAAGAAAGAATGAGGGTGGTTCTCATAAAGCCAACAAAACTGGAATCCCAAATCAAATATGGCTACCAGAGTGAATGGCCCCAACCAAAATGGTACTATGTGTAACTCTGAGCACACAGGAAAGTCAACACCCTTCTCCCCTCATCCTTTATTTCAGGCTACTTCTACTGCCCCCTTTCAGCATAACTACCTGGTAGAGAGCTGGCAAAACAGAAATCGGGTATGTAGTAGCATATACCAAACACTACGTCCTACAGTACAAAGGTGGGAAAAGGTTTAGATTTGGTAGACATGGTTTAAAGTGTGCCTTTGCAGCTACTTTGCTCAGGGTATATAAAGAGATGACTTCAATGGAGCATTTGAGTTCTTGCTCCCCAGCATGTCAATTTCTTTAATGACTAATGGCTGATTAGCTTAATGACTAATGCAGAAAATACAAACAAGCAGCCAAAAATGGAAAGAATACAAAGAAACAGATCCCAAGTGAAAGAATAAGAGAATTCTTCAGAAGAACTGGATAAACTGGAGGCAAGCAATTTATCAGTTTAGAGTAATGATTATAACAATATTCCACATAGAAACCATAAATAAAAGATGAATCAGAAATAAAGAGTACAATATCTGAAATAAATAAGATACTGGAAGGGATAAACAGTAGGCTAGATGAAGCAGAGGATCAAATCAGTGATTTGGAAGACAAGGTAGGAAAAAAACACTGAGGCAGAGCAGCAAAAACAAAAAAGAATTTAAAAAAATGAGACTAGCTTAAGAAACATTATGGGCAACATGAAGCCTAACAACATCTGCATCATGGGAATACCAGAAGGAGAAGAGAGTTAGCAAGGGATCGAGAACCTATTTGAAGAAATAATGACTGAGAACTTCCCTAACCTGGTAAAGCAAAAAGACACACAAGTCTACGAAGCTCAGAGAGTCCCAGACAATTTGGACCCAAGGAATCCTACACCAAGACACATCATGATTAAAATGACAAGGCTTAAAGACAAGGAGAGAACCCTAAAAGCTGCAAGAGAAAAGCAGGTAATTATCTACAAGGGAGCACAAATTAGTCTGGCATCTGATTAC
>VMDR010035499.1:0-10745 GCA_007922815.1 Macrotus californicus | reverse complement strand
ACTTCCAAGTCCCTTTCTTGTTTCCTTCTTGTTACTTTTTTGTAGCAGCTTGTTATGTTACGTGCAAGATTCTCTTTGGTATCTCTGCGGACACTGAGTATAATTTGTTTGGTTCTCTTCTGTTTCCTGAATAACCTCTGTTTACTCTGGAGTTGTATGTTTTGCTGTTGTGGTCTTTTGCATTTGTCAGTTTTCCTCAAAAGCCTGTCCGTGTCATGAGTGACATATTAGATTACCGGTACGGCTGTCTGACTGATACGCTTGACAGTCGAGCATATCTGCTTCTCCATTCATCTCTTCAGTCACTGGGAGGACTGCCCACCCCTCTCTGTCTAATCAAGGGGCATTAGTCGTCTGGCTTCCCCTTGTGGTGCTCAAAGGTAGTACTGGCAGGCAGCAGGCAGAGGCCAAGGTGGGAAGGTTTAACCTATTGGTAGAGAACTTTGGTATGCTTTCTCCTAAGGTAAAACCGCCTTACTCATTTGTCCCCTCATCACGCTCCCTCATTATTTTAGAATTATTTTTTTGTTTAATTTTAAGGGATTTGGGATGGGAAGAAAATTAGATGTGCATGGCTCATCTGCCATTTTGAGCTAATAACCTCTGTTGGCTCTTTGTTTTCGCTTTTTGTTTTCCACTGATTTATCAGCCCGACACTTATTACTCATTTTATTTTATAATGAGGAATGCTCCTTGGTAATTAAATAAGTCTTAAGGTGTACAGGCTGTTACAGGGTCAATGCAGACAGAAAGTTCAGACAGTGCCAGAATTGCCTTTTGGTACCACCACTGGCTTTGTTACCTGGAACTCCGTTTCCTCTAAGCTTTGTAGCAGATGCTGGAAAAACAAGGAACATTGAGAGGCTTAGACACAGGCTTCCCAGTTTTTTTGAATTTTCTAGTGCCAGCCTTGCCAATCACAGCGAAAACCAAGTTCTTTGCATTTTTTAATTCCTCTTCTTGAAAGTGTGTTTTCAGGACAATTTTACTGTCAAAAGTCAAAAGAAATATAAGTAGGTGCTTTTCAGTTTGCGTATGGTCTGATTTTTCCTGCATATCAAGTGTTTTTAACTGCCCCTGTCATGAGAGGGTCACACTCGCTCTGGTGTTTGCCCCCACCCCCAACAGTGTGCACTGCTGGGAAGTGAAACAGGGCAGAATGAGCTAGTGCACAGTTTCCATGGATGAGTCCCTGCTTCCCTCCTCTGCGGTGTAAGGAATAGAGGCTGGTGATCAGAACTGGATCCAAAGAAGCAGGGGCAGAGTATCCAATAAATGACTCACCAGTCATTTACATTGTTATAGTCATGCACCACATAACAATGTTTGGACAACGTATAGGACAGTGGTTCCATAAGGTTATAATAGAGCTGAAAAAGTCCCATCACCATTATAGCTGATGGTTTACTTTATAGCCCAATGCGTTACTCATTCACGTGTTTGTGGAGATGCTGGTCCAGATTTATATGACAAATCTGCCAGTCGTATAAAAGTATAGCACATTTATGTACAGCACATAATACTTGATAATGATAGTAAATGACTCTTACTGGCTTACACGTTTACTATACTTTTTATCATTATTTTACAGTGTACTCTTTCTACTTATGAAAAATAAAGTTCGCTCTAAAGCAGTATGCCATGTTACACTGGCAGCAGCTCTGTACATGTCAGGTTTACTGATTGTCTTGATGGCATCACTTTCTCTTGTGCTTGATTAATCTCATTATGTTTTGTACAGTAGCAGGCTGTACAGGTTTGTAGCCTGGGAGCAATTGGCTGTACCATATAGTCTATATGTGCAGTAGGCTATACCATCTGTGTTTGTGCGACTGAGCTTTATGATGTTTGCGCAATGGTAACACCACATAACGACACATTTTTCAGAATGTACCCCAGTTGTTAAGCAACGCATGACTCTACCTCAGAGAGATAAA
Organism: Macrotus californicus; assembly: GCA_007922815.1. NCBI lineage: Eukaryota > Metazoa > Chordata > Mammalia > Chiroptera > Phyllostomidae > Macrotus > Macrotus californicus. The sequence goes on along the minus strand of VMDR010035499.1, from coordinate 8,808 downwards.
AAGTTTAAGGAATGCCTATGGATGAGGCCCAGCCTCACAGTTTTATTATAGGCCAGTCCAGCCACGTGTGCCAGTCAAAGTGTGTGACTTGTGGGATGGCTCGTTTCCACATTAACATGTGAACTGAGAATAGTAATGAATCCAGAGAACACTGGTAAGTGTTTGTCCTGCTTCTGAAATGTGCATGTGCTTGGTCAGTCATGCTGACTAGCTCGTGCACCCTTGCCCACTAGAGATGAAGAGCTGCTGTCCTGCTGCCTGGTCCCTCGCAGAGATGCATGGCTCTTTGTAAGGACCAAATTCCAAAGCTATGTAGCTATCTTCCAGAGACAAGCCATCAAAACAAATGACTTTTAAAAACATAATTTTTAATTTTTAAAAATTAACACTGAAGATGAATTAGTAAATCATAGGAGAGAAAAAATACATTTGTTACTATTTTACAATATCTAAAGTAATTTTTAAAAGATTTTTATCACAAAATGTATGCCATTTGTTTAAAAATTCTTAGATGTCCTTTCCTCGCCTCTTTTTTAGGACATAGAGTACATACGATCCCATTACAACATTGAAGATTTTATCTACTTCAGTCACCACCAGCACGATGAACACGGACACCTGTATCACTTTGCTCTGAACCCCATTTTTCGGCACTATACCAAGTTTTTTCTGAAGGAGATACTTCGTTTAGGTTTTAAGTCCTGCCTGTACTACCCTATTTACCCAGCTTCCAGGGAAGGCAAGGTAAAAAAGAAGTTGTAATGAACTTTTCCAGCAGATGTTCACAGTGTCATTTGTGTTGTGTGCCATATTGTGTTCCTTCCTTGCTTGCTGGACTTTGATTATAGTGTGGCTCTGAATTTCAAGTGGCCGTAATGAGTTTGGCCTGTGCACTGTAGTGAAAGCCCAGGGTTTGAATATCTGAAACAATCACAACCAATATAATTAGTAGAATAATTTCTTGGCTTTTCCATATTGACAAAACAGAGACTAAAAACTATGCAAAAGTGCTCCAAGGGACATGAAAATCAAATTATTTCTTATGGTACATTAGTGAAAAGCCAAAATGATTCTCTCATGTTCTTCAAGCAAAGAGATTTTAGTAATGAACCCATAGTATAAATCAGTTCAATCCTATAAGATTTATATGCTATCACAGCGTTCCAAGTAAGCACTGTAATCACCCACATAAAAGAGATGGATAAACAGTGGAGATTTATAATATTTATTTAACCTTTATGTAGCAAATACCTATATAACTCTGTAAAATATTTGTTATACTTATGTAGATAATGCTGTCATGATGAACACATATGTGATATGTGCACGTCACTTATGTGTGCAAACAGATAGTGAGCTCTCCATTTATCCTGCTTTAGTCCTGATCATAGCACTTCTCACTAGCTAAAATTTTATGTCTTTCCATGAAGGGAAGGATGTTTGTCTTTTCAAAGCTGTATCTCAGTGCTTAGAAGAGCCACACATGCAGCTTGGGGCAAAAGTAGGTTTACAGTTGTGAGTACACAAAACATAGAGTTTATCCTTGTATTATCATTTATTAAGTATTATGTTATTTTCCACACAAACAACTATAAACCCACCTTTGCCCTACCCTATATATATACATGCACACATGTACACACTCACATACAGTGTCCTGGTCGTTCCACAGGCAAGGAAGGGCCTCTTCAAGCTGGATTCCCAAGGTGTTGTTTCGTGAAAGTTGTTCCTTCTGTCACTAACAGCGTTGGTCCTCACCCTGATGTAGACTCGAGGGGTGATGAGATTCAACCCCTAGACTAGGTAGAAAGTGTCGCATCAGATCCCATTCATGACTGAAAGCTTTCTCTTGCTCTGCCTAGAGTCCTTGATGTTGTCATGTTTCTTCTTAGTTACTTCAAGTGAGCTAAGTAGATTTTTAAGGTGATCTTATTTATTAAACTTAAAAACATTCTAAAATGTATTAGTACATTCACATAACATTAATTTTTACCATGTACCTTTTTTAACAAAAGCCTTTGGAGAAATACAAAGGTAGTGTGAAAGAAAGAAGAAAATACATGGAAAGGACTATTACCGAGATAAGGAATATGCTTTAGTGCCAGTTTTTTCTTTTTTGTCAACAATGCAGCACTGTGTCAATGTGAAGGCCTAGATTTGAACTTAATGAGATGAGAAGATAATAGTTTTGCGGGACAATCCCGGTCCTGTGCAATTTCTTTTTAGTTTGCATTTGGCCAGTTGCCAATTTGGTCACCTTCAGGTTATGATATTAAATTCTTAGTTTTTATTCATGATATTGTATGCATGTGCCAACCTGGTAAGTCCTTTTGCATCCATAATAACAATAAAAATAGTATCTTAGACATTTTATTGAGTATTCATGTGTTTACCTCAATAGTATAGATTTGGAATATGTTATATACTATTTCCTATAGGAAATAGAGACACATTTGGGAACAGATTTAAACAAGTGTAAGAAGCAGTACCAAATAATTTAGGTAAGAATTGGAGAAACCCCTAGTTGATAGTAGTAAAAACGAACTTTTGGCTCACATTTGATTTTCTCTACAGCCTCCTGCCAGGGCATGCACTGAGAGATCTTCCAGGCATAAAAACAGCTCTGACCAGGAATTTCTGGGTTCTGTTTGTCAGTGGGTAAATTCAGGGTATGAATTTCAATGGTGATGGATGTTAGAAATTCCTATTAGAAGCTCTTAGAAATGCCTGGGGGCTATTTTTAGAATAGCAAGTGAGTCATATGTAAATAATCTTATTTATTAAACTACACTTAAATTCAATTTTACTTTCTTTGCTTTCCAGCTTAAATACAATTAATATATCTTTTAAAATGTTGATTTCACAGTTTAACTCTCCAGATTTGTACAGTTGAAATACTGAATTAATTTCACCCAAACTTCTAAGAATTCATAAATGGGAAAGAAATAAAGATCACCATGTTCAGTTTTTTTTCTGCTAAGTTTTAAAAATTGAATAAAATTACCATTTAAAACATTCTTCTAAAACATGATTTATCATAGTTCATTTCAGTAAGCATAAATTCAGGTTATAACTTAGTATTAATTTAAGTCAAAATAGTATGATCTAATTCCCCCAGCTGTCCCACTTTCTGTTTTCATCATTTTATTTCAAAACACTTATTTTCTCAACAGAGGTCCAGTTAAAGTAGCTGTGCTTTCACAAACAGGAGGATTTTCACATCTGTGTTCAGTTGCCCTCTGATGACATTTTTATATATTCACCTTCTTAAAGCAGCTAATGCCAAACACGCAAAGGTTAACAGGAGGCAGATAACACAGCTTAATGGGGTCAGATCAAGCTGATTTGTGTTCACTATGGAGAAGAATATCCTCCTGGGGAAAATACTTGTACTGAAAAATCCCATAAACCAAACCACTTGTTTATCTGTCATTCCCACAGAGGTAGTAATGTAATTACTCTCGTAATTATCTTCATTAGTGTCAGGCATTATCTACATTTCATTCCTCTGCTTGGAGAGTATGTTTGTTTATTTGCTGGGTTTTTCCCCCCCTCTCCGATTTGGCTGAGTTCAGAATTTTGTATTTGTAAAGCCACATGCAGGCATCTGTGCTGTGATGCTCTGACATTTTCTCCCCTAAAATAGAGATTGCTGTCTTGCAGTTCCAGAGCTCCTACGCCCATTCCCTGACATCCGCCCTTCATTACTTGGTTCCCGTGCGACCACGACGACAGATTGTCTATCCTTTGGAAAAGCTTGGCATCAATGCTCCATCAAAGGCAGTCTCCAAGGATCTGGTGAGTAGCTGGGCAGCAGCAGGCAAGAGGCGCAGTGCCAGCTCGGGCAGGCGTGGCAGATGGGGTGGCAGCACTTGTCTTCTTGGGAGCAGGCTGCTTATTTACAGGGAGCCTGGCACTCATGCCCTTACAGGGGTGCCTTTGGCCTCAGGTGGTTATTCCACCGTAAGCATAAAACAGGAGCCTCACAATCCCTGGGGTGACAGACCTCACGGGGACACTCACATGCTCTGCTGTGTCTCAGGACAAGGGGCCTGGAATCAACCTTCCAGCATATTTTTGTTTTCTTTCCCCTTGCTCAAAAGCAGATTCTGCCATTCTATCATGTTTTGCTTTCAAGGCAAAAGTGGCCACTCACAGTTTGGGCAAAGCTAACGGAGAAAATTGAGCCGGCTGCATTTAAGATTTTTGGGTCTGAGTCCTAAGCTGGGTTTGTTAACTCCTCTTCTGGGAGTCAGGATGACTAACAGAAACATATTGACTGCTCTGGGGGGGTTCAGAGGTTTGACCTTAAAATTAACAGCCCCAGAATGCTCTTACTACCAGAATAAGAAAAGGAACAGAAATAATACCTAATTTTGCTGTCAATGAAACTGTACATGTATATGTACACACAGACATGTATGTGATTTTGTCAAGTTGACTTATGTGTAGGCTTGTAGAGTTTGAATAATACATTTCTGCTTAATTACATTAAAAAGTTCCTCAGTGGGCTGACAGTTGTCCAGGTGAGAGAGAAAAAGGAAAGTGGGAAGTTTGAACTCTCCAAATGTTTAGCCAAGAAGTTATTCATCAGAGCTAGATGTGCTAAAATAAACGACTCATGACAACTTCAGCACTACAGGAAGTGCATCATTTCACTGCCCTCACGTTTTACGTTTGGATTCCCTGCGGGGGGCAGTGCTCCACCAAGACCCACTGAGAGGCAGCTGCATACTGTAACCTAGGCAGGTTTCAGTCTGACATTTATATATATTTGTATATATTATATATATGTATATTTGTAAAATAAAATATAAATGTATTTATTTTCTGACAAGCTCTAAATTTATACTTAAGTAGAGACTAAAAATAAATAGCAATTCTTCCCCTCTTCTAACTCTTGACTGTAGGAAATATAAAGCGTGTACAAACACAGGGCTTTTCATTCTGTCTGTGCTGAGGGGCATTAATTCATCTTAGATTGATAGGTTTATAAAAAGTGAAGTCTTTAGAAAATGAGATTAAAAAGCAGACAAAATTTCAAGCCTGATTATTTTGTTACTAGGTTTAACAGATACTTACATCTTCACAGGCCAGTGACAGTTTATAGATGGGCACCTGTCTCAGATCACATGTTGAATAACACTAAAACTCCCATATATGTCTTCAACATTTAGCTTAACGATTTTCAGCTCTTGGTCAGTTTTAGATCTTCTGTACCCCCACCCACTTCCCCTATCTCCCTTATCATTTTGAAGCAATACCCAGATGCATATCATTTCATCAGGGATCAAAGGTGCGTTCTCAGGTAGCAGGGCTATAGCATTGAAGTTCATACTCTGTCCACTCTAGAGATGAGTGCCAAGCTCATCCAGAGAACCTTTGGGATGGACACCAGGTGATCTATTTGTGTGTGGAGATCCTGGGAAACAGCCCCTTTGGAATGAGAGCTAAGACCCACTTGTTTGGTGCAAATAGCACTTAGGGGTCAGGTAGGGTGGCTTCATGTGTATCTGTCAGTGAAACACAGCTTTAGTGAGTCATGAAAGGGCTGCAGAAGAAAGAGCTGAAGGTACAAAGTACATGGATGCAGCTTCTGTGTCTTATCAGGGTAAGGATGAGAGATACTGCCCTTTTGCAGCCACTGCTGAGATACCTTCAAGTATGGATAGACCATGTGACGGGGTCATGGCACATCAGTGGCAGCCCATGGCTCCAGTGCCTTCAGCCCCCATCTCCGAACCTCCAGAGTCTGGTGACTTTGAGGTGAGCTAGAGCTTCAGGTGGGAAGATAGCCAGAGGCTGGTATGAATTGAAATCACTGCTCACAATTAAAAAACCTGTTCTGTGGTCATGCCAGTGTTCTGTGTCCTTAGAGCCCCAACTTACTTCAAAACATAGCAGAGGATAGACTCTTTAAATCCCTGGTCCAGAAAGACAACCCTTACCAGCTGGGTTGAACTGATGCTTGGTACCTGTTACACTGTGCCGTGTTGTTCATTGTATTGGTGAACTCTGACTTTTTAAGAAGCATTTTTACTGTTACTTGTACTCATTCTTGAGAAGGTTTTAGTAAAGATTTAGATTTAGAAAAAAATTCAGAAATCTTGAAAGTTTGACCAAAGGAGTATCAAGAACATAACCACAGGTGATGGGCCTGGATGTTCACAAGTTAAAATACCATGTTATATTACTTAAACATTTTCTTTTTAACATTATAGGTAGATTTCACATTTAGGCTGATTATCTCAGACATAATGAGCCAAATAGAAAATTTTAGGAGGAATTTCTATACAGTCCTAACTACACTGACTTTTATTTTTTAGCAGAGCAAATAATATTGCAGCCATTGAACTAAGTGAGGTTAATCGATTGTCATTACCAAGAGAATTCTGGTTCCCCCCCCCCTTGAAGTTTATATTCCTCTTCCCCAGTGCATGGAGTTTTATATGGCCCCTTAGCTCCCTTTCCATGTCTGTGTATTTCTCTCACTGGGAACTAGTCTTTCATACCTTTTATCCACCTTACACCACCTCAGAGTGACCGTTCATCCCCTCACTTTCACCTAGGAAGCCAGATCACTCTAGGCATGAGTAATGGGATAGAAAGCATTCTATCTCGGTGGGTTGCCAATTTGAATCTGGCACAAGGAGCAGTGATTGAAATTCATTACTGCATGGCAAAGAAATATACTCCCTCCCCACCCCAAGACCCTGGCATTTTCTGCCTGGTTTGGATAACAGGTGTTTCTGCTGCAATATCTTCCCTATTGTTTCTATTAATTGAGAGCCTGCCCCATATCAGGTCATAAGAAAAGAACTGGAAAACATGTAAATGATTTTTACCACACATTACAGAGGTAGTCCCCAAAGATTCATCATAATACCTCCATGGTCAATCAGTATAGATGCGCACAGACTAGAGAGAGGGCTTTTTTTCTAAGACCATAATCATTTGGGATGGACCTGGAAGAGTCATTTCTTAGCTTGAATGGACTTTCTTTGCCTATTCATTTATGTTCTGAGAATTATACCAATGGGAATCTTTTACTAAAAGACCCTTTAAAAGATCTTTTAGTAAAAGATTCCCATTGGTATCAACATTGTTGGTAATCAACATTGCTCACTTGCACGAGAACTGTGGTCCAGGGAAACACTCAAAATCTGGCTGAATGAATTGAAAGGCTATGTTAATTAAAGACTGCAACAAGTTGACCCATATTTACTTTGGGGTGGTTCTGTGTATAAGTGTGCTTTCTTTCCTTTCTGCCCCTGCTGCAGAGTTTCAGAGATGACTGTGACTTGGTCCCTGCTCTCAAGGAGCTTGCACTCTAGTGTCAGTATGAACACAAGTCTGCTCCAATAGTTAAACCAGGGATGGGAGAGGACTGCCCTGGCCCACAGTTGCAAGAGCCAGACTCAGGAAGAATGGCCACCCTGGGGTTAAACCTATTCTACAGAATCTTCTGGGAGGGAATGAGTTTGGTCCGAGGCACTGTTCCCTTTCCAACAGTGGGATTTGAAATGACTTTCGTGATATTAAACACCAGAAAATCTTCTTTGAACTTAAACAGCTCCTGTCCTTACTTCAGTATCAATAGATGCTTCCAATCGTCCACTTCCCTCACTTTAGTTCTTTATTTTGGTTTTTAATGCTCATAAAATTATAGTGTGAACTCCCCCTCTCTCTTTTCTCAAAAATATTTTTTGGACCAAATTAATTCCTCATCTTTCAGATGACAGAATCATTTTAGGAATCATACCTTCAGAGTGATCAGTGCCTGTTGTCCTTTTTTTTATGGTTGTTTATTAGAGATGGTCTGTTTAAATCTCCACTAATGAATTATTTGAGATCTCCATTTTCCCTTTATCCTTTTCTACAAAGAAAAATGATGGTTTATTTACCCACCCCACTTCTTAGAGCTAAGTGCTGGCCCACTTTTTTCTGGTATGTGATCTCTCAGGAAGATGTCACTCACTGGCATTCAGTTACCCTTTGAATTGCCCCTTTTCATCTTGGCTGTTCTTACCCAGTCCAGCTATAATTACCATCTGATGGACTGTTACTGGATACTGTTTCACTTGTACATCTGCTGCCCTAGGAAATTGCATTATTCTGCCAGCACCTGCTAGATTTTCCCTAGCTTAATTGTTTCCCAAACCCTTCCTTAAACTTGGAAACTTTCAGTGTCTGTGCTTAGACTGCCCTTGGTTGTACTTGTGGTTGGGGTACATGTTTTTGTATGTATGTATGTGTACAAGTGTTTTTTTTTACTTTTTTCAAGTATATTTTATTGATTATGCTATTACAGTTTTCCCAATTTCTCCCCCTTTATCCCCCCTCCACCCTGCACCCCCTCAACCCTCTAGCATTCCCCCCCTTAGCTGATGTCCATGGGTTATACATATAAGTTCTTTGAGTTCTCTGTTTCCTATACCAATTTTGACCTCTCCCTGTCTTTTTAATACTTATTAATTATGCTGCTTCTTCCCTGTACATTTTCTCTTCTATTCCTCCCTTCCCCCTCCCCGCTGAAATCTCTCCATGTGATGTCCATTTCTCTGATTTTGTTACTGTTCTAGTTGTTTGCTTAGTTTTTGTTTTCATTGTTTGTCTTTTCTTTTAGGTTCATTTGTTGATAGTTGTGAGTTTGTTGTCATTTTACTGTTCATATTTTTGATCTTCTTTTTCTTAGATAAGTCCCTTTAACATTTCATATAATAAGGGCGTGGTGATGATGAACTCCTTTAACTTGCCCTTATCTGGGAAGCACTTTATCTGCCCTTCCATTCTAAATGAAAGCTTTGC
>VMDR010035498.1:0-10746 GCA_007922815.1 Macrotus californicus | reverse complement strand
TCTGATCCAGGGCCTATAACAAAAATAAACCAAGAAATTAGGAAGTGAAAGAAGAAATCTAGAGTCACAAATTAAAATTTACTTCCTTAGGCTGTTACTAAAACATCATTAATAGAAATAATTATTGAGCATCCCATATAATAAATATGCTAAAGACTTATTCTTGGATAGGTTAAATATTTTCTTTAAAGTTTTATAGTGAGAAAATGTCAAAACCTACACTTTAACTGTGGCCATTTAGGCCTGTATTAGCTATTCATTTCTGTGTAGTTTCTTGTCCTCTGATCTGAATAATTTGTATCCATCCCAAAGGCAATACCATTTACCTCTCAAGGTCCTGAAAAGTCTCTCATGGCTTTACAATATCATCTAAATTAGGTCCTGGTGGGGAAGAGGTGGCTGGGGTGTAGTTCCTTATGTACAATTTCTGGAGTGCAGTTCTGTGAAGAAAAAAAGTGTTATTTGCCTCCACACACCAATATAATGTTTGGACAGGCATAGGACACTTATAGAGATTACTTTTCAAGGGATTGGAGATGGGAGGTAAATGAGTCACTGGTTTAGTAATTCTGGAGTCCAGCTGGGTGGGCAAATGCTGGAAATTGCTTGATTAGGTTTCAAGGCTGGAAGTAGTTCTATCTGGCCTTGGGCTCTGGTGTGTGCTCTCCGGGTCATCCTTTTTGCCAACCCCGCCAAACGAAACAAGATAAATGTGGCATGGGTCTTTAAATAAGTAGTTTTCCCGGCCTGTTTTATTTCAGTAGAATTTTACAGGTCCAATTACTTCTTTTTATTTTGTGCTGCCTCTGTTCTTTTCAGTTAAAGGTGTTATTCTTTCTGTGGATATAACTCTCCCCAAAACACTGTGACCCTTCTCTGAGTACATCCTGAGGATTACTCACTTAGATTTCAAAAGGCACAGCCCCAGCTCTCTGTGTGATCATCTCTCCTCTGCTTTGGGCCCCTGTTGCGACCAAAGTGGTAAAACAACCTCAAGTCTCCTAGATGCCCAGAGTTTTAATCGAGAAGATTTGCAGAGCACACCCTTTATCTCCTTAGAGAATCTTTGGCTCTGCCATTGGTCTTTCTGACATCTTAACAAAGGCTTTCACAGTCACAGCCGGAGCTTTATCCCTAGACTAGTGATTTTCAACATTTTTCATCTTATGGCACACGTAGCCAATTACTCAAATTCTGCGGCACACCAAACATTATAGTTTTTGCTGACCTGACAAAAAGTAGTTATAATTTTGATTCATTCACATCAGACACCTATTTTTGTGTTGGTTGTTGTCATTTCTTTTGTTTGACAGTCTAAGACAAAAGATCTCAGTGGCCCCGACTAAGTAGTAGGGTACTGCATGTTTTAAAAATTCCTGCAGCACACCAGTTGAAAATCACTGCTCTGGATAACGTTTCCTGGAAGTGTCCTGGATGCCGTATTCACTCAGAAGCCAAATTTAAAATTTTGTCATCATTTGTCATTTGAAAAAGTTGAGAATTTTCAAAACCACCAAGTCTTGGCTCCTTTATGTTTAATAGTCTTTCCATCCATTTCTCTATTTTAACATTGTACAATAAACAGCACAAAAAATCGGGTGTCATATTCAACACTCTGGTCAGAAATCTCCGTAGCGGGATTAGTCAGGTACCTGGGCACATTTTCTACTCCATGCTTGAGCATGGGCAATAGTGCTGCCGACCTTCTGGGCCTTGCGTCAGACAGATTTGCCTTCCTGCAGTTTCAACAACACATCTGTTAACTACTTTTGTGGCCTCAATGGCACTCTCCTCAATTTCCAGTGTTCTATGAACAGTGTGTTGAAGGCCATTTTGGCTTTTTTTGAACCCATTCCTCCAAATCCTTCCAATCCCTACCCATCGTTCCAAAACCGCCACCACATTTTGGACAGTTGCTAGGGCAACACTCAACCTGCTGCATTCATATCAATATTGGTTATCTATTGATGTGTCACATACCACTTGGCATACTGGCAGATTAAATAAAACCAAGTGTGATCTCAGTTTCTGAGCCTCAGGAATCCAGATGTGGCTTAGGTAGTTGGTAGCTCTGTGTCAAGGTATCTCAATGTCTGAAATGAAAATACTGAGTGATCGATGATTGATTGAGTGGGGCTCATTGGAAGGCTTTATTGAGGAGATATTTGTTTTCACATTCATTCACCTGGGTGTTGGCAGCATTTAGTTCCTTGCGGGCTGTGCAGCTGAGAAGCCCAGTTCTTTAAGAGTGGTTGGCTAGCCACCCTTCTGTCCCTAGAGTACCTTTCAACGTGGCAGCTGGCTTCCCTCAGAGCAGGCGACTGAGGGAGGGAGAGAGAGAATTCCAGGAGGAACACCTCAGGCATTTTGTGATTTATCTCAGAGGTTGTATCCATTACTTAGGCCACATTCTGTTCATTAGAAATGGACCACTAGGATCCGGTCAACCCTCAAAGGCAGAGGAGTTTACAAAGGCATGAATCCAGGAGATGGAAATCCTGGACCAACTTGGAGGCTGCTTACCACAAAGTCCCACTCTGAAATTTTCCTCCATACCACAGGAGAAATTTCTGGTTACATTTATTCTGGATCTCCAGGGCAAGATAGAGTGGGAGCACAGCTCATTCATGGCAATTTTCACTACTGTTCAAAATATAATCCATTTTACAATTATGCATTAAGTTTGCATGAATAAAGGTGGTGAAATACATAAAGTACGCTTTAAAAAGCTATTCATTTTAGTATTTCATTGCCACTTTTATTAGTGTCAGTATTGTTGTTCTAAGATTGATCAGAGGCAGTTTTTCTGGATGCATCACATTTTTTCACATCTTATGCATAAGGTACTAATCATAATTTGTTACTACCTTTGCAGTTATTTTTTGTATAGTAAATAGCTTTGGAAGATAGTGTGTCTCTCTCCAGAGCAAAGATCAAACATGCGTATGGCCAATATTTAAATTTTTGGTTTCCTAAATTCAATCTTCCTCTTCTCTCACAAATCCTTTGTGCATGCAGCTTTTATCTGGCCTTCTTAATGTGGGAATTAGTGTTCCGAGAAAAATAATGCCACTGCTCTGGTTACTGCTATTGCCGTTATATATTATCTTCCTTCTCTGACCCAGGAGTCTTATATTTTTAACCAGTATCAATGAAAATAAAGCAGGCTAATGTGTCGACTTCTAAGTAGGGTAAAATCTCAGTCCCTTTTACTTGTTTTGAGAATGAATGGTTTTGGTAGGATATATTTGATTTTTTAAAGGTATGTATTATTAAAAGGGTAATATTCCATTGTATAAATTGTTGTAGTTTACTAACCCATGATTCACCTACTTTTAAATTAGTAGTCTTTGAAAGAAATCTGTTTTAGTCATTTTAAATTTTAAATTGCCCAGAAACCATTGAAATTGTTTTCACCCAGTTTTGTCCACTCTTGTCGTTGAATACAAACAAAAACTGTAACTAACCATTATTGACCATTAGGAAAGTACTCTATTCATGTCATTAGTGTCTTTTGTATTCTACTTGTGTTCCTTTAGTGAAAAATACCACAGGATTTAGATTATTTATGTGGGAACATGTTAAACAAAAAAGTCTTGTGTATTTTCTCTTTGTGCAATTTGGACAAATGTCATTATTCATTTTGTTTTCAAAACATGCCAGTCTAAACTGAGGAGCACCTGTTTATCCTGGAGCATAGCCTGAGCATCACTGCAGTATTCTGAACACCAGAAAAATAAACACCTGTGCACTTGGTCATGAAGTTATTGTAACCGTATGCCAATGGAGAATGAGGTTGGCAGAAGATGTGCTATTGTCTAGCAGAATCCTGATGGTGTCTTTCATAAAATAATGTAGTTATTTTGTTAAGAAATTCTTCCATAGATAAGTGTTCCATTCACTTGGTTATGTATTCTTTTACTTAATCGACTTTATTTAGCACTTTATTAGTATGATCTAATCATGAAAATAGATACCAGTCTAGGTTTTCTGAGTGGAAAGGTATTTAATACTGGGAACTAAATAGGCTTCCGAAGCCTCTGATAGAGTAAAAGAACAAAATCTAAGAAAATTTCAGGAAATTCCAAATTTTACTGATGACAAGGTGACTATCGCCAATGAAATTAGCCACCTGCAACTCCAAGGTGGACAATTCTCAGGAGGATGCCTGTATGGCACAGACGAGAGTTTGCACCTACTGCCTCTCAAAGCCCACAGACCTGCTGACAGCAGCATAATAGCACTGCCTGTCATTCGTGTCCCCACAGTTCTGCACAGTTGCCTCCACAGACAGAATGTAACTGAAGCACGATGTCAAGGGAGTTTTGATGCTATAGTTTCCAGAATTCATATTCCTACAGCACAGGGGACAACTTAGAAGAGTAGAAATGGTACTGAGTATCAACAAATGATATCCAAAACAGTTCATTCTTTATCATCTTGGCATCCTTATACATCCTTCTATAGTAAATCAAAAAACAAATCTGAAACACAGTGAGTTTCAGAAACTTGCAGGTATATGGATTTGAAATTTAGAAAAAAGAAAAAATAAGTCTTGATAAGTAGAAGATGTAGAGGCTATATGTCATCTAAGAAGTTTTGTACAATAGAATTCATATTCAGATTAAATAACATGTAATTTTAGGATGTTTCCTCTTATTAAAATTAAATGTAGGAGATTACATCCCATTGGCATAGCTATTTGATTGAAGATGTGTAGGTCCTAGATTTCCAGAAAATATCCTGAACAATACTCTGAATTTACAAGGGTTTAGTCTCTTAGATGATGCCAAATATATTGAAGTAAGCCACTTCTCAATTTTATTAGGTCACATGACTCTGGGTATTAAGGTTCATGATAAAGATGAAGAATACCTATTATCCCATTTCTCACTGTGATGTGACTTCCCCACTCAGAAGCAATGCTGCATGGAAGACTAAACAAAGCATAGTAAGTCAAATACATCATAGGTTTAGAAGAGATGACTAGCATAGGAATAAAATATGTTTACTGTGTTAATTTAATTGAGTACAAATTATTACTTTTTGCTTTCTGTTAGAAATTAAGTATATTTTATATAACATCAGGTATCTTGCTAGTTCTACCATATTGGAGGCTAAGACAAAATGGGCATTTCATAGTGCTCGGGTCATCCATGGTGAAGCAAAGTTTTTATTATTGAGCCCATGTATGTGTTTTCCATTCCTATTACTGTAGCCATTCAGTTTGTGAGATCAAATTGACCATATAAGGAGGAATTTAGGAGAAAAATAGGCTGACCAAAATACAGGATCCAGCAAAAATAACTCCCTTTTTTAATTACAAAATATTTTATTACAAAATCATAAGCATGGAATTCTGTAACATAACAGTATCACATTCAAGTACACTATATGACATTTTAGGTGAAATGTTCAAATTAAAACTAGAAATTATAACCCTGGCTGGTGTGGCTCAGTGGATTGAGCATCAGCCTGCAAACCAAAGGGTCATAGGTTTGATTCCCAGTCAGGGCACATGCCTGGGTTCAGGCCAGGTACCCAGTGGGGGGGTGCGTGAGAGGCAACCAGACATTGATGTTTCTCTCCTTCTCTTTCTCCCTCCTTTCCCCTCTCTAAAAATAAATAAATAAGATCTTTTAAAAAAATAACTAGAAATTATTACACCCATATTACTACCCTACCAACCACACTCTAGCAGGCCTTACTTCTGCCGGACCTGTATACAGAAGTTTACTTGGATTATAGATAGTCTTATCTGTAGTAAGGCAACTCTGGTGAGCACCTTTATGGGACACAAATATGAACTGAGCCTATTCTTAAAAGTCACTCTGCTACCTCTTTTTGGGTCAATCTTCTTATTTGTCCTTCCAAGTCCTTGGTTACCTGAATAATTGCTGACTCCTTGCATCTGCCATACCTAGTTCATGAACAGGGAAAAATAAGATACTCTAAAATCTTTCCCACTGAAAAATTTACCTTCTCCAATGTCCTTTATAAGACAAAAATAACTCAAAATGTATTAAAGAATTAAACATAAACATAGTACCTGATACTGTAAAACTCATAAGATGAAACAGAAGGGTGAAGCTCCTTGACTTGAATCAGCAATGATTTCCCAAAAGCATGAGCAACAAAAACCAAAAATTAACACCTTAAAATCTTCTATACAGTAGAAGAAACCATCAGTAAAGTGAAAAATGAACTACAGAATGAAATAAAATACTTGTAAACCATATATTGGGTAAGGGGTTAATATTCAAAATAGATAAAAAACTCATACCACTCAAGAGTAAAACAAACAATCTGATTAAAAAATGGGCAGAGGAACTAATACACATTTTTTTAGAGAAGATCACCAAATGGCAACAGATACATGAAAAGATGCTCAACATTACTATTCACCGGGGAATGTCAATCAAAACCGCACAACTGCACCTAACATCTAGCTAACTGAAGAAGACCAGAGATAAGCGTTGGCTAGAACTCGCAGAAAAGGAAGCAGTTTTACACTGCTGGTGGGAATGTACAATGGTGCTCATACATCCACTAGGAAAACAAAAAGGAGGTTCCTCACACATTTTTAAACAGAACTACCCTATGTTTCAGCAATCCTACTTCTGAGTGTATATCCAAAGGAAAGTGAGATATTGAAGAGTTATCTTCAATTCCATGTTCATTGCTGCATTATTTATAATAGCCAAGACATGGGAACCAAAGTACTCATCAATAGATAATGAATAAAGATGTGGTAAATATAGACACAATAGAATATTTTTCAGTTATGAGAAAAAAAGGATGCCCTGCCATTTGCGACAACATGGAGGGCATTGTGCTAAGTGATATAAAAGTCAGGCAGAGAACGACAAATACCATATGATATCACTGATATGTGGAATCTAAAAAAGAAAAAGCCACTGGTAAAAGTAAGAGAGTAAAATTGTGGTTATCAGGAGAAGGGGGTGGGGGGATAGGGCACTAGCACAAATTTGTAAGGAGTAATAAATAAGCCCTAGAAACCTAATGCACAGTATGGTAGATATGGATAACAAATTAGAATCATCAAACTTCCAATAATTGACAAACGTAATTATTCTGAACACTGGAAAGAAATGATAATTATGTGAAGTGATAGAGGTGTTAATTGTCACCGCAATTACAATCATATTACAATATACAAATGTATCAAATCGATATGCTGTACACCTTAACTTTACACAATGTTTTATGTCACATATTTCAATAAGAACACTTTTTAAATAAAGAAAATTTCAGAATCAAGCCATCCTCATGCTTACTGCTTCAGGATGAGAAACTTCTACACAGAGAATGTTCACGATGGTGTATCAAAACAAAAAGCAATCACTTGTGCTCAGCATCACTAGCCATCAGAGAGATGCAAATTAAAACCACCATGAGATACCTCCTGACACTGGTCAGAATGGCCATCATAAACAAATCAACAAACAAGTGTTGGAGAGGATGTGGAGAAAAGGGAACCCTAGTGCACTGTTGGTGGGATTGTAGACTGGTGCAGCCACTGTGGAAAACGGTATGGAATTTTTTCAGAAAACTAAAAATGGAACTGCCTTTTGACCCAGCAATTCCACTGCTGGGATTATACCCTAAGAGCCCTGAAACACCAATCCAAAAAAACCCATGCACCCCAATGTTCATAGCAGCACAATTTACAATAGCCAAGTGCTGGAAGCAACCTAAGTGCCCATTAGTAAATGAGTGGATCAAAAAACTGTGGTACATTTACACCATGGAATTCTACGCAGCAGAGACAAAGAAGGAGCTCCTACCCTTTGCAACAGCGTGGATGGAACTAGAGAGCATTATGTTAAGTGAAATAAGCCAGGCGGTGAGGAACAAATACCATATGATCTCACCTTTAACTGGAACATAATCAACAAAAGAAAAAAGCAAATGAAATATAACCAGAGACATTGAAATTAAGAACAATCTAACAATAGCCAGAGGGGAGGGGGGAGGTGACAATAGAGGAAAAGTGTTTTCAGGAATCACTATAAAGGACACAAGGACATAACCAAGGGGGAGGGTGGATGCAAGGGAGGGAGGTAAGATTAGCTGGGATTGGGGGGGGAGGGGGAGGAAATGCAGACAACTGTAAATGAACAACAATAAAATAATTTTTTAAAAAAAGCAATCAGTTGTACCTAATTCCCTATCTTTAAACCAAACTAACTTCTACTTTATGAAATTTGCTAAATACTTTTTCTCTTTGAGGGACCTGACTCAAACAATATCATCTTACAGCGTTTTTCCCTGGTATTATATCTTTAAAAAGTCTTTTTATCTAACCCAGACCCCTCATGTGTAAAACTCCTATTTACTAAATGACTTTTTTGTTGTTTCACATTAAATGGAAATTGAATTTTAATACAGTGTTTTCTTCTCAAGGCACATTCTTGTTTTTGACAGTGTGTTTTGCTCATTTCCTCAGCTATGCCATGAATGACGTGGTCAGTGGTCACCATATTCCCTCCAGTTCACTTGCAGTTGGCTTTCATTCTGTTATAGGAGATGTATTTAAATAATCTCATTAATGATTTGAAGGAAAAGCTCAAGGAAGATGTATTTTACTTCTTTAGCTTCTTGCACTGAATCTAAGCATTTTACATAACATTAAGTCGACAAGGTGTAAGCCAATTGTACCTTACAGCGTTTCCAGTGTAAGATCTCACATCTTTCCCTAAGGCAGATACTATCAATCCCATCTGACAAAGGGAAAACCTAGCTCAGAAGTGATTCTCTTGAATAGCTCACAGAAAATTCTAACTTCCAGGTTGGCTTTTCCTGCAGTGAGTAGTCTGTTTCGGAGAGCAGTTGTTGGGGGTAACAAGCAACGCCTCTTCTTTTTTCTTCTCTTTCTTTTCTTTCCTTTTTCTTCCTATGAACTCAGGAAAATCATCTGCAAATGTGTATATGTACTTTCACATGTCTAGGCAGGGAAATGATTAGAAAAGTGGGAAACTCTAAGATGAGTTAGGAAAGGCTGAGATCTTTAGCCTTCTAATTTCTCTGTGATAGCTGTCCATGGACACACACACCACCTACATTGTTTCCTTAGCTTTATTCCTACAAGTAGTTGTTTAACCTACCATAGGCTAAGCAGCATTTGAGGATACAAATCTGGATAAAAGGGTCTTTCCTGTATTTAGTAAGTTGTTGCTTTGCTTACATAAGAATTAGAGGCGTAGCACTAACGGCTAGTAGTGTCATTGGGTCATAATTTAAGAATGGTAAAATCAAACTTAGTTTCAAAAAAGTCAAGGCACGATTCATAAAAGGATGGAGAAGAAACATGGAATTTGAAGTAAATAGGCTCAGTCACAGTTTGAAATCAATTAAGAATCATTAAATAACTTACAGATTACAGTGATTCCCTGGGTCCTTGGAACACCAGGCAACAAGCCAACCCAAAAACTGGAGCTAATATTCTCCTAAGAAAAAACAGTTTTAATATTCAAAGGCTAATTCCAGTTACCCACGGAAGCGGTATTTACCTAAACTTCCAAATACTTAATAACGTACCGTGTAGAGCTGCCCACCTGAACAAAATTAATATCTAGTGTCTATTGTGACCTTTCCTATCACATTTTATTATATGATTGTCCTTAGTGAAATTTCTCTTAGGTGCCTATGCCTTTCAAATGGCAGAGGAGAATAAAAAACGACATGAAAAGGTCACACCACTGCACGGTGTGTGGCTCCAATTTCAGGGGAATATGAAATTCAGATACTGAGGAGCTCTGGATCGCTTCCACGAACCTGTCAGGAGAAGGCAGCGGCCTTTAATGATCACAGGCCTCTTTGTTCAATTGAGTGTGACTCGATGAAGCAAGCATTCAAACTGAGTCTCCTCGGTGAACTGTCTGCTGATTGAGATGTAGCTCCGTGAGAGGAAAATGCTCCCAAGGGATTGTGATTCTATGGAGAAAGCAGGAGCGGTGGCTGATTTCAGGCTTGGGAGTGTACTTCAATTTAGGGGAAGTGTAAAATTCTAATTCAGTAAATAAGAATGGGTTGAAATACTCAAGGCGCTTTCCTTTTTTCGTCTAGTAGATATTTCCCAAAAAAAGTTTTGAAATATTTCTTGCTTCTCCAAAATGTCAACAAAAAATAATTTTTATGTTATCTTACTCTCTAATTTTACCTAGATTTTTAAATAGTACATAGTAAGTCAAAACAGATCAATTTGTATTGGAATAGACCAAAAGGAATAACAGCATCCAACTAATTTTGTGTGCATATTATTTAAAAGTAATAAAACTGCATTTTACCCTGCAGCCTAAGATTTGCACTACAAAATGTTAAAAAGAACATTTGAGTAGAATGATATAGAGGGCATCTGATCCAATTCATTCATTTCACATATAAGCAAGCTGAACACCTATTATAAGTGGCACATTAACCATTGGAATTTATGTAGTTTTCCTGCCGGTCTAAGGTTTTACTGTGATGAAAGGAATGGAAGTTCTAGAAATACATACACAGATAGAACACATACCAGTTGTTCCAAAGTGTTGTCTCGGACCAGCAGCATAACCTCTCTAGAAATGCAAATTCTCAGGTCCCACCCCAGAAGTCCTAAATCAGACACTTTGAGGGTGGCACCCAGAAATCTGTCTTTATCAATCCCCTACTCTGATCCCCTGGTGATTCTGGCACACACTGAAGTTTGAGAACCGGAGACACTGATGCATACAACAAAACCCT
>VMDR010035497.1:0-10746 GCA_007922815.1 Macrotus californicus | reverse complement strand
TGCAATTGCAAAAGAAATTGTTTTGCCATTGCTTTTTCTGAAATTTCATTGTTAATATATAGGAATGAAATGGATGTTTGTACATTGATTTTGTATTTGTTTATTGTTTCTAATAGTTTTTTTGTGGAGCCTTTAGGAGGTTCCTCAAAAAATTAAGAAAAGAGTAACCAAATAACCCAGCAACCCTTCTTCTGGTATCTACCTGAAAATTTTTAGAACATTTATTCACAAAGATATATGCACCCCTATGGACATTGCAGCAACACTCACAGTGGCTAAGATAGAGAAACAACCAAAATGCCCTTCAATAGATAACTGATAAAGATGTGCTGCATATATACAATGGAATAGTACTCAGCCGTAAGAGAAGATTAAATACTGCTATTTGCAACAATATGGATGGATCTTGAGAATATTATGCTAAGCGAAATAAGTCAGACAGAAAAAGTAAAGAACTATATGATTTAACTCATATATGGGATATCAAACTGAAAGCAACAAATGAACAAATAAAAACAAACAAACAACAATTCATAGACACAGGCAATAGCATGGTGGTTATCAGAGGGAAGGGGGATGGTAAAAGGTAAAGGAGGTCATATGAAGTCTGTCCAGAAAGTATCCAGCCATGCAGTATGAAAAATGGAGACATTTATTGAAGAAGATACAAGAAACATTGTACATAGGACAATGACACCTCAGTCCCCTTCAAAGTTGGCACCTTGGGACCTCATGCAGTTCTCCCAACCGCCATCAGCTGCCCTATTGTATTTTCTTGAATCTCATCAATGGTCTGAAATCTGTTCCTTTTCAAAAGGTGATTTCAGTTTTGGGAAAAAACAGAAGTCACAGGGTGCCAAATCTAGGCTGTAGGGAGACTGAGCCACCTGGGTGATTTGATGTTTTGCCAAAAAGCCCTGCACAAGAAGTGATGCATGAGCAGACATGTTGTCGTGATGAAGCTACCAATCACCAGTTACCCATTGCTGCAGCCTTCTCAATCACTGAAATAGTTTCTGTGGAACAATGTTCAAGCTTAATAAAAAATTTGATGCAGATTCATTGCTGTACTCACTCAGTCATTTTGAATGCGATGGCCACACAGTTCACTTGCACACTCAACAGTGTCTACCACCCCCACTGACTAGTACAGTGAAGTCATCATTGTTCACACATGCACATTCCAGTCCACTCTCCAGGGCTGCCAGTTTACATCAATGTCATGCATACTATTCTTGCTATATTAATAATGGTTGGACTTTTTTCAGACAAACCTCATATGTGGTTTGACTTTGGGTGATGGGCACACAATGCAATATACAGATGATATATCATAGATTTATATACTTGAAACCTATATAACTTTATTAACCAACGTCACCCCAATAAATGTAATTTTAGAAAATTTAATCTGTATATTATAAAAAATCTGAAGTCCTGTGTTGATACTAATTGAGCATTCAGTATCAAGCGATTAATTATTCAAGTGGAAAATGTGATTATGTCTTTTAAAACTACTGCATTTTCATTTTGGTCTTCAAAAGGAATGAAATATGTATTACTCAGGTCCTGACAGGAAGGATGGCTCACTCAAAGTAGATAATTGAGAATTTAATAGAGAGACTAAAAATGGGTGCAAAGGGTTACAGGAAATCAGTTAGGAATAACACTATACCCCAGCATTAGCACTGTGGCAAGGTATTACTCCCCTACTTATGATGGTATATACCCATTGAGAGATGGCTACTTACACCTGGAGAAAAAGGGCACTTGACAGGACCTAAAGCCTCTGGGCAGGGCTGGGAACAGCCACCCTAATATTACCTACCAGGGAGAATGCCTAGGAAATAAATGCCCTGACTTCACTCTGGGAACAGATTTCCAATTCTGAACACAACCAGAAGCCAGAGGAAAAACAATTTCTATGATGCAGCCCAGAAAGGTCAGTCCCCTGGGGTACAGTGTGGTTAGAGAACAGTGAAGAGTGGCTCTGGAGAGCAAATGGAAAATACCCAACATAGTGTTCTTTTGCTGCAAGTGACAGAAAATCTAACTTAAGCTTGTCTAATCAAACAAGGGAATGTATTGACATATATACCTGAAAATTGTAGGGGCACTTCTGTCTTCGGGCCCAGCTTCACCCCTACCCTCACCATCATCTCAGAGGATGTCATTGGGATTCAGTATCTTTCCATCTCTCAGCTCTAGTCTCTTCCATTTAGACTTCATTCAAAGTGGCAGGGTATCTGATAGCAGTTTCAGGTCGAAGTCCAGAAAAAACTAGTAAAAGAATAATAAAATAAACTAAAAAGTGAAGTAAAAAATCAAAGTCCTTTCAATAATTTATTCAGTTACTGGGTTTGACTCTCCTGGGACAAAAACAAGTCATCTGTTCATTCCTGAACCAATCAATTTAATCAGAGGAATAAAACATGATAATTGGCTTGTACTAAATCATTTGCCTATCCTTAGACTCAATAATTTAAGCCACACAAAGCCCAGTGACAGAGAAAGGGAAAAAGATGGATACTGTTACCAAAATTAGGAAAAATAAATGCTAGGCAGCCAAAAGACAACAAATGACTACTAAGGCCTATTTGATAACTCAGTTCACTTCTCAGCTCCAATTATCAGGATGTTCAGGACTTTATGAAATCTACCAATGTGGGCTGACCAAGTAATGTTAAAAAAACATGGTAACAACTTCCACCTTTGTTTTCATTTCCAAATTTTATGCAAAAAGGCCATGACACGTTTATTTATGTGTACATATTGATATCTAGTATGTATGTAAAACTTATATAAAACTTCCCAATATGAATAATTTGATTTGTTGTGTTATTAAGCATTTATATTAGCTTCATAGGAATATAAGCACTAAGCACAACATAAGTGCTCTTTTTCAGGCTGCTAATTCCTAAAAGAGAAGCCAGTTCTGTTACAGTTGTTAGTTTAATTTTCTTTCCAAACTATTGCCATAGGAGGATATGCTCATATTAATGAATCAATTTGATATTAATGAGAAAATTAGACTTTGGGGTATTTTTCTCTGAAAAGGAAGCATTCTTCCCAACATAGAGGGCTTTGAAACCCAAAATAACACACTGTCACAGAAGTTTAAAGCTGAAAAGGCCCAGATTATTTTAGGAACTGAGAACCAACAAAGTTCAAGTGACCTAAAACTAGGTAGCATTTTAAAATCAAATCTTGAAGAAGTGAAAGTCTAGAGAAAGTCTAGGGACATGCCAGAGAAATTATAGTATGATGGGTATGATAAGGTAATAGTGAATTTTACCATGTGAATAGCAAGGGACTATTAAGGCTGAGTCTAAATGTACATTCCCCTTAAATCATCCTGTTTAGGGTAGTGATAGGATTCAGTTCTCTCAGCTCACATTGATAGGATAAATGGAGTTTTGTTTTTTTTATTGCAGCTGTGTATTTGCTGATGAGACAAAATAAAGAATACAAGTACTTAATCATCATATCTTTTCTAAAATGATACAGAAAAACACTTATTTTTAGCTGTCTACTGTGCTTCTTTACCTTTCCTGTCAATTATGTACCTACTTATTAGTTATTAAATTGCTTACCTACACAAAGCACATTAGTTTTTCATAGATTTGTAGTCTGGCTTCATGTTTATTCCTCTAGAGAAATGAACGTATCTCCAAAATTATCCAGTAACAAATGTAAAGCTAGGTGCTTAGTACAGCAATTGGGGAATGGTAAATCATTTTCTTTTAGCTTGTTTAACTGGAACCAAATGGAGATGTACCAAAATGAAAACTCTGTACTATTTGATTGCTTTCCCTTTGTCCTCTTCCCTGGTTGTTGTTGAGCTGAGGGACTTAATCAATGACATTATGACATCCAAACAGAAGGGTTGTCCACTTTGAGTCTTAAATGGTCTCATTTTTAGAAACTGGTATCCTTGGAGACCATGTTTCCCCACTGTGTTGATAATCTACTGAGATGCGGCAGCATCCTCTTCTGATTTTCCCCCATCTTACTCAGTGGTCTTCTAACCCTCCTGAAAGACATAAACTTCCTGCAAGTCTGTTTAATCTTTCTTTCTCACCTACATTCTGTGCCCTTTTGTTCTTGTGGACACAGGGAAATAAATGTTCACTGATTTTTTATATACCTGTTGGACCACAAAGGTCCTAGGCATGTTACCAGGCATTTGCTATGCCATACCAGCCCGCCACATTATCTGCCCCTTTGCTCCCCAGTTGCTATGGTGTGATGAACCTTAGAAAGCCCACGAAAGTCCCAGAGAGAAAGGGTGATTCACAGAGAGTAACCCACCAGAAGCAAAAGGGATTTACCACCCCTCTCTCCTCTCCCCATACTTTGCTGCAGAATTAATTCCAAGGGAGAAATCTACATAGAAAATGCTGAAGTGCTTTTTACTTGCCTATATTTCCATTCTCACTCTAAATCTTTATACATATTTATAATAGCTGCTTTAAAAGTCCTTGTCTGTTAATCCCATCATCTCTATCATTTCTAGGTCTGTTTCTATTCATGGATTTTTCACCTCAATATGGGTCACATATTCATGCTTCTTTGCATGTCGAGTAATTTTTGATGGGTATTACATAGTGAATTTTATTGTTGAGTGATTTTCATGTATTTCATTAAAAGGAATTAAGATTTGTTCTGGCAGGCAATTAATTTACTTGGAGATTAACTTGATCGTTTGGAAGTTTCTTTTCAATTTTGTTAAGGTGAGTCTACAATGGACTTCACTTAAGGGCTAGTTTTACCTTCCTTTTAAGGACTAAAACAATAAATATAGGTGGGAGAAAGGTTCTTCCTTTCCATCTGGCCACAGCCATAAGGTAAGCCAAGATGGGCGCTTACAAGTACATCCAGGAGCTATGGAGGAAGAAGCAGTCCGATGTGATGTGCTTCCTTCTCAGGGTGCGCTGCTGGCAGTACTGACAGCTCTCTGTGCTCCACTGGGTCCCCCGCCCCAACAGGCCTGATATAGCGTGCAGGCTGAGATACAAGGCCAAGCAAGGTTATGTCATATATTGGATTCGTGTGTGTCGTGGTGGCCGCAAATGCCCTGTCCTTAAGGGTATGACCTACGGCAAGCCTGTCCATCATGGTGTTAACCAGCTGAAGTTTGCCTGAAGCCCGCAGTCTGTTGCTGAGGAGCGAGCTGGGTGCCACTGTGGGGCTCTGAGAGTCCTGAATTCTTACTGGGTTGGTGAAGATTCCACATACAAATTCTTTGAGGTCATCCTCATGGATCCATTCCATAAGGCTATCAGAAGGAATCCTGACTCCCAATGGATCACCAAACCGGTCCACAAGCACAGGGAGATGCGAGGGTTGACATCTGCAGGCCACAGGAGCCATGGCCTTGGAAAGGGCCACAAGTTCCACCACACTATTGGTGGTTCTCGCCGTGCAGCTTGGAGAAGGGGCAATACTCTCCAGCTCCACCATTACTGCTAATATGTGTCATATTTGTAAAATTCTTACCTAGTAAACAATTTAGGACAGTCATGTTTGCTTAAAAATATAACAAAAAACTATAAATATAGACTTTTGGGGAGCCTCTTTGCATTGCCTCAGTGTCAATAGGCCTTTACACCCTAGTTGGTCATAATTCAAACATTTGCCAACCCAGTAAAACTCTGATGGTTGTTCAGCATACAGCTTCCCCATAGTTGGTCTTTATCTGTGCTTGTAGAGTCTCACTCTACCCATGTACAGCTGAGTAGTCCATCAGATACCCACAGGATCATCTATTCAAATCATGGAGTAGTTTTCCTGCTTAGCTCCTTCTTCTTTGGTCTTCTGCTCCATAAATTCCAGTTGTTTAACCCTCCCTGAACTCTCATATCTGTCTTCTTGGCTCAGTGAGGCAGCCATGCTCTGTCTGGGTTCCACCTCTGTGCACCATTGCTCAGCAAAAAAAACTAGGCAATTGTAGGACATATCTAGCTTAATTCCCTTCTCAGGCATTCCAGCCCTTCATCACCTGGTGTAAAATGTCTAAAAATATTTGTTTCATATATTTTGTCCAGTTTTTTAGTGGAGGCCAGAGGTGTTTATTATGGAAGGGTTAGTAAAGCATGAATTTAATCAGTCATAGCTGCAAGAGTCAAGGCTTTTGATTTTCTCCATTTCTACCAATATTGACAACCCCTAAAATAATGAGTATCCCTCTCATATGCCCAACTGAGAAGTTCATCATTTAATCATTTGGGCCAGAAAAAAATTAAGAATTCATAAATCATACTGTCCATACCTTACCCCCAATTTCCATAGATATATAAGCTAGGTTGTAGAGTCATTTTTTATTACTATTGTAATGACTATAATCTAGATATGCAATGTAGAGAGATAAGGCTAGAAGACTGATTCACAAAATAAGACAAAAGAGAACTTATTGGAAGAGAGGAAGATGATGGGATCTAAAAATGACTTATTAGAGAGCAAAAGAAAAGCAACTTTCTGGAGAACAAAGAAGGGATTAACTTCTCCTTTCTAATAAAATTGAAGAGTTTCAGACTTTAATAATATAGGAACCTACAGTCAAAGACAAAATAGGGAGCTGGGGTTTGCACATTGAATGGCCTTAAAAAAATAATGCACTACAAGAGGGCAAAGAGAGGCTCAAGTGAGGAAGATCTAATAGAATTTTCATGGTTTCCTCCAAGACTTGAGCTAGGATGTGGTAAGGCTAGACTTAGAAAAAAAGTATGTAACATGCCCCAGGTGAACATGGGTCTTTAATGGAACTTAGGAGAAACTAAAATAAACATTTATGAGAGAGTTTCAGGAAAATTTAAAGAGCATGCAACCTAAATGTACAGGCATGCCAAAAAGCCTCATGTATGAGTTCTAAGACAAGGTAAGGCATCAATGTTTGAGAAAATATATATAGGTATATATAGTAAATACCAAGATTGCCTAGAAGATTTCAGCAGCAATATGCTATCAATCTACTTAATATTTCTTATATAAAACATGTTATTGTTTGATTTTATCTATCATAAAAACACTTACAATTCAATTCTGTCCATGAACACTGGGAAAGGGGATTATGTCAATTCAAAATATTCCATAAAACAAATTTCCAAGGAAAAGATATAAACACTTCATTGATTCAGTTCTATGCCACTAATTCCAAGGGTCCCATAGGGAGGAACTCTGTTGTTCAGAAAAATGAGTTATCCTGAATTTGGCCAGAAAGAAGAAACAATGGCAGAGGCTTGAAAAATTTTAATTATACAGAGATAATCAATGAGAAGGTATTTGATTGTGAAATTATATTATACTTTGGTGAATTTTATTTTTCTTTAAATCTTTACATTTTAACAAGGGTACTGGTTCTTTTATATGTGGAACTGATAAAACCTATAAAAACAATCCACTTTTCTTTCATATCTAAGTCCATAAGTATAGAATTAAGGAAGATTCATCATGATGAAAACAAAACATCAGGAATAACCATCCATGCTACCTTTTTTCAACTAGGTTGTTCATATAGCTTGTTTATCACTGGACTCCCAGTACCTATAGGTGCTTGGCACAAATAGATATTTAATAAACAAGCAAATGAATTAACTACAATTTCATATTCACCTAGTCACCATCATGCCAATGAAAATGAACACAATAAATTCTAGATCATTAGCCAATGAAAGGTCTAATTGTCACAGAAAAATAGCAACAAAAACAAAAATAAAAAATCTTTTCTAACATGACAATGGTTTTATTGTTATTATTGGAAAAGAAGTTGAAATATGGCTACAGAAACGGACATGCAATGGCCAACCACAAAGCTGTAGGCTGCTAGGGTTTTGGAGTGTTGTTTTAAAGCTCAGAAAGGGAAGTCATCTGAATCAATGAGTCATGCAAAATGGGAGATAATTTTTTACACAGTGTCCAACATGGAATTTATTTTGTAGAAATCACCATGGTAGATAAGAAATCTCTTTAAGGTCTACATCTTGAAGATAGCAAAGTAAAAGCATTACAACCTTAGAAATTCCACTGATAACTGAAATTAAAGCAATTTCAAACCAAAAGACAATGAAATGTCTACAATTACATTACAACTCTGATATAAATAAAAAGTGATGATTCAACTCAGAAAGACAGTAGGTATGGACCAGTGTGAAACCCAGTAGATTGAACAATGCAGAGTTTCTAAATAGTCCCAGTCCCTTCAGTTGTTCTTCATATAACATGGTTTCTAGCTGCTTTCCCATCATGGGTTATACTGCTCCAAATGAGCTTCATGGTCTTAAAATGTGGCATTAAAGTACAACATAATTGTGATGGTTAATTTTATGTGTCAACTGGGCTGGGCTGTGGTGCCCAGATATGCAGTCAAACATTATTCTGCATGTTTTCATAAGGGTGTTTTTGGGTGAGATTCACATTTAAATTGGTGGATATTGAGTAAAGCAGAATGCCCGCCACAATGTGGGTGGACCTCATTCAATCAATCAGCTGAAGGCCTGAATGGAAACAACAGATCAACCTCCATAGAGCAAGAGGGGAATTCTGTCAGCAGATGGCCTTCAAATTTGAACTGCAAAATCAGCTCTTCCTGAGTTTCCAGCCTGATGGCCTTCAGACTTGAAGCAGGGCATCAACTCTTCCTGGGTTAGTAGCTGGGCAGCCCATCCTGCAGATTTTGGACTTGCCAGCCTCCATAATCACACAAGCCAATTTCTTAATATAAACCTCTTTATATATATGTGTGTATATATATATACATATACATATATACATACATATATATACACACACACATAGACAATAGTATGGTGGTTATCGGAGGGAAGGGGGATGATAAAGGGTAAAGGAGGTCATTTGGGGTCTGTCCAGAAAGTATCCATCCATGTACTATGAAAACTAGAGACATTTATTGAAGAAGATACAAGAAACACTGTAATAGGACAATGACACCTCAGTCCCCTTCAAAGTAGGCATCTTGGGACCTCACACAGTTCTCCCAATCACCATCAGCTGCCCTTTTGTGTTTTCCTGAATTTCATCAACAGTATGAAATCTCTTCCCTTTCAAAGGTGATTTCAGTTTTTGGAAAAGTCAGAAGTTGCAGTGTGCCAAATTTGGGCTATAGGGGAGCTCAGTCACCTGGGTGATTTGATGTTTCACCAAAAATCTGCATGAGATATGACATATGAGCAGGCATGTTGTCATAACGAAGGTGCCAGGCACCAGTAGCCCATAGCTGTAGCCCTCTGAATCATCGAAATAGTTTCTGTGGAGGAATGTTCAAGCTTAACAAAAAATCTGATGCAGATTCATTGCTCTATTCACTTGCTCATTTTGAATATGATGGCCACACAGTACACATGCTCACTCAATGGTGTCTTCCACACCTACTGACTAGTACAGTGAAGTTGTCATTGTTCACACATGTGCATTCTAGTCCACTCTCCTTGGCTGCCATATTACATTGATGTCACACAAACCATTTTCATTATATTAACAATGGCTGGACTTTTTCTGGACAGACTTTTATATGTATATATAATATCCTGAAGTGACTCCTGTTTCACTAAGAGTAAAAGCCAAGTTCCAACTGATACACAGAGTTCCGGCCAAGATGGAGTCATAGTTACAAATGCTTTGCTTTGCTTGCACAACCAAAAGAAGGATAACAACCAATTTAAAAACAATAAACAACCAGGAATGTCAGAAAATCAAACTGCATGGAACTCCGACAACCAAGGAGTTAAAGAAACATTCACCCAGACCAGCAGAAGGGGTGGAGATGGGAGACCAGCAGCCAAGCAGAGAGGACCCGGCAAGGTGGCGGGCCACGCAGGCAAGGCGGGCCTGGCTCAATGGGAAACTAAAGGCTCAAAACTACCTGTACAATACTGTGGGGGTTGTGACAACAGGAGAAACTCCCACTCTCACAGGAGAATTCATTGGAAAGCGGGGCTAGAGCGGAGCAAGCAAGTGGCATTGTTCCCTCTCTGACCCCCCACCCCACAGACAGTGCCACAACACAGCAAAGAGGGTTGCCCCACCCTGGAGAATTCCTAAGGCTCCACCCCCTTAGAACATAAAAGGTGCACCAAGATAAAATATGGCCTAAATGAAAGAACAGATGAAAACTCCAGAAAAAGAGCAAAGCAATAAGATAGACAACCAATCTGATGCAGAGTTCAGAACACTGATAATCAGGATGGTCACAGAACTGATAGAGCTCAGTCTCAAAATGAAGGAAGAAATTAAGGCTACCCAAAGTGAAATGAAGTAAAATATATAGGGAACCAACAGTGAAAGGAAGGAAACCGGGACTCAAATCAACAATTTGGAGGAGAAGGAAGAAATAAACATCCAATCAGAACAGAATGAAGAAGCAAGAATTTTAAAAAAATAAGGAGAGGCTTAGGAACCTCTGGGACAACTTTAAGCGCTCTAACATCCAAATCATAGGGGCGCCAGGAAAAGAACAAGAGCAAGAAATTGAAAACTTATTTGAATAAATAATGAAGAAAAACTTTCCCAATCTGGTGAAGAAAATAGACTTCCAGGAAGCCCAGGAAGCAAAGAGAGTCCCAAAGAAGTTGGACCCAAGGAGGAACACACCAAGGCACATCATAATTACATTACCCAAGATGAAAGATAAGGAGAATCTTAAAAGTAGCAAGAGGAAAGGAGACAGTTACTTACAAAGCAGTTCCCATAAGACTATCAGCTGATTTCTCAAAAGAAACCTTGCAGGCAAGA
>VMDR010035496.1:0-10746 GCA_007922815.1 Macrotus californicus | reverse complement strand
TGTTGTAGATGGCAACATTTCATTCTTTATTATGGCTGAGTAATATTCCATTGCATGTATGTACCACCTCTTCTCCATTCATCCTTCTATGAATGTAAACATTCATATAATGTAAATTGTAAACAGTGCTGCAGTGAATATAGGGATGCCTATGCCTTTTTGAATTAGTGTTTTGGGTTTCTTTGGACAAATACCCAGAAGTGGAATTGCTGGGTTCTTCTTTGTCTCTTGTTATAGCCTTTGTTTTAAAGTCTCTTTTGTCTGACTATTGCTTCCTCAGCTTTTTGTTTGTTTGTTTTCATTTGTATGAAATATCTTTCTATCCCTTTACTTTCAGTGTGTGTGTCTTTCATTCTGAAGTGGGTTCCTTCTTCTTTTTTTTTTTAGTTTTATTTATTTTTTAAATATATTTTATTGATTATGCTGTTACAGTTGTCCCATCTCCTCCCCCCCGCCACCCTGCACACCCCTTCCCCCCACACTCTCCCTCTTTAGTTCATGTCCATGGGTCATATATATGAGTTCTTTGGCTTCTACATTTCCTATACTATTCTTAACCTCCCCCTGTCTATTTTCTACCCACTATTTATGCTACTTATTCCCTGTACCTTTTCCCCCTCTCTCCCCACCCACTCCCCTGATGATAACCCTCCATGTGGTCTCCATTTCTGTGATTCTGTTCCTGTTCTAGTTGTTTGCTTAGTTTGTTTTTGTTTTAGGTTCAGTTGTTAATAACTGTGAGTTTGTTGTCATTTTACTGTTCCTATTTTTGATCTTCCTTTTCTTAGATAAGTCCCTTTAACATTTCATATAATAAGGGCTTGGTGTTGATGAACTCCTTGAACTTGACCTTATCTGGGAAGCACTTTATCTGCCCTTCCATTCTAAATGATAGCTTTGCTGGATAGAGTATTCTTGGATATAGGTCCTTGGCTTTCATGGTTTGGAATACTTCTTGCCAGCCCCTTCTTGCCTGTAAGGTTTCTTTTGAGAAATCAGCTGACAGTCTGATGGGCACTCCTTTGTAGGCTACTGTCTCCTTTTCTCTTGCTGCTTTTAAGATTTGCTCTTTATCTTTCATCTTGGGTAATGTAATTATGATGTGCCTTGGTGTATTCCTCCTTGGGTAGAACTTCTTTGGGACTCTCTGAGCTTCCTGGACTCCCTGGAAGTCTATTTCCTTGGCCAAATTAGGGAAGTTCTCCATTATTTGTTCAAATAAGTTTTCAATTTCTTGGTCTTCCTCTCCTCCTTCTGGCACACCTATGATTCGGATATTGGAACGTTTAAAGACATCCTGGAGGTTCCTAAGCCTCTCCTCGTTTTTTTGAATTCTTGTTTCTTCATTGTGTTGTGCTTGAATGTTTCTTTCTTTCTTCTGGTCCACACCATTGATTTGAGTCCCGTTTTTCTTCCCATCACTGTTGGTTCCCTGTACATTTTCCTTCATTTTCCTTATTGTATCCTTCATTTGTTCATCTAATTTGTGACCAAATTCAACCAAGTCTGTGAGCATCCTGATTACCAGTGTTTTGAACTGTGCATCTGATAGGTTGGCTATCTCTTGGTCACTTAGTTGTATTTTTTCTGGAGCTTTGATCTGTTCTTTCATTTGGGCCATTTCTGTTGTCTTGGCGCGCCTGTTACGTAGTAAGGGGCGGAGCCTTAGGTGTTCACAAGGGCGAGGCGGCAACGTCCCTGGGTTGTGACGCTGTTTGTGGGGGAGGGGGCTGAGAGGGAACAATGGCGGTTGCTCCACTCTCTGCTGGTTTTCAGTCACTTTCCATGCTACCCACAGTCAAATTGGGCCCTTCTGGTACTGATTCTGGTGCTGACTCCCGGTGGGAGGGCTTATGTATGCTCTAGGACCCTGTGGGTCTCTCCAAGGAGCCCTCCTGTGAGGCTGGGAGTTTCTCCCGCTGCCACTGCCTCAACCCCCACAGGAGTTTTCAATCAGAGGCTTTGAGGCTTTATTTCCCCGAGCTGGAACCCTGGGTTGCGGAGTCTGTCTCGCTCCCCAGTTGTTCCTCCCCGTTTATCCTCACAAGGGAGTGGGATGCCTGGTCCGCAGCCGCCACCTCTCCCAGCCAGCTGCGCCTTTCCCCAATCCGCCAGCCACCGCCCTGCCACGTGAGTCCTCTCCGCCCCTCCTACTGGTCTGGATGTATGTTTCTTAATTTCTTGGTTGTCGGACTTCCATACGGTTCGATTTTCTGTCAGTTCTGGTTGTTTTTTGTTTTAAAATTTGTTGTTGTCCTTCTTTTGGTTGTGCAAGGAGGCACAGTGTGTCTACCTCGCCTCCATCTTGGCTGGAAGTCCCTTTTTTCTTATATTTTTAAAATTTTTATGAGTTTAATTTCAATCAAATGAGGATATATGCCAGGGAGCAAGAAATCAAATACATTAAAGTGGGTCTTTTGGAGGCAGCATTTATATGGTTCTTGTTTGTTATCCATTCAGCTACCTTGTGTCTTTTGATTGGAACATTTAATCAATTTACATTTAAAGTAATTATTGATATGTAGTTATTGCTATTTTATTATTCATATTTTTTCTTAAAGAAAACTTTTAACATTGCTTATAATACTGGTTTAGAGGTAATGAACTCCTTCAGCTTTTTCTAGTCTGGAAAGCTCTCTATCTGACCTTTGATTCTAAATTATAGCTTTGCTGGGTAGAATAATCTTGATTGTTGATCCTTGCTTTTCATCACTTTAAATATGTTGTGCCAATCCCTCTGGCCTGCAAAGTTTCTGTTGAGAAATCAGCTGACAGTCTTATGGGAGCTCCCTTGTAAGTAAATAATTGCTTTTCTCTTGCTGCTTTTAAGATTCTCTCTCTGTCTTTAATCTTTGGCATTTTAAATATGATATGTCTTGGTGTGGACCTCTTTGGGTTCATCTTGTTTGGAACTTTCTGTGCTTCATAAACTTCTATGACCATGTCCTTCACTGGGTTAGGGAAATTTTCTGTCATTATTTCCTCAAACAGGTTTTCAATCCTTTGCTCTCTCTCTTCTCTTTCTGGTACCCCTATGATGTGAATGTTGTTATGCTTGATATTGTCCCAGAAGTCCCTTAAACTATCTTCATTTTTTTTTATTCTTTTTCTTTTTGAAGTTTTCACTGGGTGTTTTTGGCTGCCTTGTCTTAAAAAATTTCTGATTCAATCCTCTGCTTCATCTAATCTGCTGTTGACTTTGTCTAATGATTCTTCATTTCAGTTATATTTTTTATTTCTGACTGGTTCCTTTTTATGTTTTTTTATCTCTGTTTTATGTTTTCTACCTCTATTAAAATTCCCACTTGAGTTCATCTATTCTCCCCTTAAGTTCACTGAGCATTCTTATAACCAATGTTTTGAACTCTGCATCTGGTAGATTATTTATTTCCATTATGTTTAGTTCTTCTTCTGGAGTTTTGTTCTATTTTTTTTCAGTTGGAACATGTTTCTTTGTCTGCTCATTCTGGCTGCCTTCTTATGTTTATTTCTGTGTATTGGATAGAGCTGCTACATCTCCCCATCTCAATAGAGTGGCCTTAATGTAATAGGTGTCCTTGGGGCCCCAGTTTCCCTAGTCACCTTTTAATCCTTCAGTGGCATGTCCCCAGCAGGTCCTGTCAGGTCCCCAGGCTCCTGTCAGTGCTGACACAGCCACATATTGTCCCAAAGCCACAGCATTTTTTCTCCCTGGCACCCTAAGGACACCAACCTCCTTCAGCATGCAGGAGAAGCCAAGTTCATGGGAAGAATTTATATTTCTTATCAACCACATATAACAAGAGTCAAAGGCAAGTCATTAATGAATGTCTCCTGGAAGATACTTTGCATCCCTCATCCAGTTCCCAAGGACCCAGACATAATGATTGAACTTTAACAGGCCTCAAACTCCCCAGTGACAAGAGACAAACATGAGTCAGAGCAAGATGGCTGTCAGATGAGACTTCTGCACAAAGCCAGGACCTCTAAAACACTAAACCCTCAGATAGTGAGCTAGAAGAAAAAGAAGAGGAGGTTGAAAGAATGAAAAATATCTCCCAAGAGTATCTCTAACCACTCATAACACTCTCAAGAGTTTAGACCAGAATTCACAGTGACTATGAGGCTTGGAAAATACAAAGCCAACAATGTCATTTAATGTGACACCCCCCCCCAGGGTAGTACACCTGCACCTGGCAGATATAAACACAGATCTCCTCTGGAGAAAGGCACTTAGATCTAGGACTCAGAATTCCCACAGATTAAGTTCCAAGCAATGAAATAGCAATTTAAAAAAATGATCAAATACAGACCTGGCTGATGTGGCTCAGTGGATTGAGTGCTGGCCTGCAAACCTAAGGGTCGCCGGTTTGATTCCCAGTGAGGGCACATGCATGGGTTGCAGGCCAGCTCCCCAAATAAGGGGCGCATGAGAGGCAACTGCACATTGATATTTCTCTCCCTCTCTTTCTCCCTACCTTCCCCTCTCTAAAATAAATAAATAAAATCTTTTAAAAATTTAAAAATAAAAATAATCATCAAATACAATAAAACAAGTGATCATGGGCAAGAGAACAGCAGAAGCAATTAACTGCAGAATTAGACCCTCAACAACTGCTGACGTTAGAATCATCTGACACAGATTACAAAATAATGTTTAAGGAATAAAAGAAGACAGTGGTAGTATGAAACAAAAGCATGTAAAAATGACCAGATGGGGGAAAACCACAAATGGAAATTCTAGTAATATAAAATATAAAAGTTGAAATGAAAAAGTAAATGGATAAATTAAACAACAAATTAGATACAGCTGGAGGTAAAAATTAGTGGGCAGACTAAAGATAGGTCCAAAGATATTATTAAAATGCAGCATGAAAACACAGAGATGGAAAATATGAAGCAAAAAATTCAGAAGTAAAAGACAGAATAAGAATGTCTGCCATGTCTAATAATATGACTTAAGAAAGAGAGACTAGAAAACTGGGAAAGAAGCAGTATTTAAAGAGACAATGGCTAAAAATTTCCCAGTATTGATTCAGGAAGCCCAATAAATTCCAAGCATAATAAATGAAAAGAAGTCCACAATTAGAAGCCTTCTAGTAAAACTGTAAATGCCAAAGACAAAGAGATGTTAATAGCAGACAAAATGAAAAACCAGTTTCTACAGAATAGCCACAAATAAACAGCTAACTTCTCAATGGAACTCAGAAGACAGTGCAATGTCACAACTGAATCGTGAAGGAAAAACAATGTCAACCTAAAGTTATGTACCCAGATAAATTATTTTCAAGAACACTAGCAAAATAAAGACATTTTCAGACAGAATAAAAGTAACAGAAAGAGGTAAAGTCTGTGGGGCAAAAGGGAATGATGAGAAAAAAGAAATAAGGATGTAGATAAATCAAAACAAATATTGGGCTTACAAAACAATGACAACAATGTCTCATTTATGAGATTAAAAATATCAGTGTGTAGGGGTTCCAGTTCTGGCTGAGTAAATACACTCCACTCTACCTCTTCCACTGACTGCAACTAAAACCCTGGGCAGAATACATAAAGAAAATATTGGAGGACTCAGAAAAGTAAATAACAGCAGATTGGAGAGAAATGTCAAAACTCAAGGGAAAATATGACAGTGAGTTTACCGTTTTGTATTTATCACCCCCTGCCCCATCTCCCAGCTCAGGCTCAGAACATCCTGAACCCCAGAAGTGTGTAGCAGGCATGGGGGGTGGGGGAAGCTCCAAGAGAAACCCTCCTGGTCCGAGGACTAGGATAGAGAGAGTAGGGGAACCTTACTTTCATTTCTAACCTCATCCAGCCTTGCCCCAAAGCAAGTCCCTCTCCCAAAGATGCCCTCTTGTCACATTAGTGGCAACATAGCAGCATCAGCAATATATATGACCACAGTGACAGAGAAACTAGAAGAGAGAAGGAATTCTTCTGCCTGGCCATAAAAACTGATGACAAAGGGAGCCCTTATGGTTGCAAAGAGTAGGGGAAATCCCCTTGTTTTTTACTCACTGTTTCCTCCCACTGCTTCCCCCCAAGTGAAAGATGCAGTTACAGGAAGTGTATGACAAGAAGTGCGTGAGAAAACTAAAGCTCTGGCTTTGTCTATTTAAGAGGAGGAAGCTTGAGAAAGGGATTTCATAAGCTGCATATGAAGTCCCAGGCCCACCTCCAAGATACCGTACACAGAAGCGATGCATAAACACATACCAAAGACTTTGAGAACGAAACTGGTGTAGATTTCCCACCCTAGTCTCAGAATGGCCCAGGGGCAGGGAGTGGGAGGGGGAGGAGAAAAGAAGGGAGTGGATATAGACACAGGACAGATCCAAACACACAAATATTTGAAAATGCAAATGGCATTGGAACCACAGCCCACAGAGGTTATGTTGGGACTTGTGGTCTGAACTTAGCTCAATTGTTTGCCAAAACAGAGAAATCAACATTCTTTAAAGGATTTTAACAGGGCCCAGCATCTCAGAAAAATACTTAAAATATCCTGGATGTTTCCAAAATTACTTGACATACAAGAAATAGGAAAATCTCAACAACCCATAGGCAAAAGACACAAATGTTGGAATTATTAGTCAAAGACTTTAACATCATGCTCCATAAAATAAAGATGAACAGTCTTTGTTTTAAAGATTTTATTTATTTACTTTTAGAGAGAGGGGAAGGGAGGGAGATAGGGAGAGAAACATCAATGTGCAAGAGTGACATCGATCGGTTGCCTCTCACATGCCCCCAGCTGGAAAGCTGGCTCACAACCCAGGCATGTTCCCTGAATGGGAATCGAACCAGTGACTTTTTGGTTTGCAGACTGGCACTCAATCCATTGAGCCACACCAGCATAGGCATAAAGGTGAACAGTCTTGAAATGAATGGAAAGAAAGATATTTTCAGCAGGAAGTAAAAGCCATAAAAGAGCCAAATGGGAATTTTTAAAGCTGACAAATATGATAACTGACACAAAAAAGTCAATTGAAAGAGTCCAATAGCAGAATGGAGATGAGAGAGAAAGAACCTATAATTTAAAAATAGATCAAGAGAAGTCATTCAACCTGAACAACCAGGAAAAATAAGATTTTAAAAAATGAACAGAGCTTTAGAGACCCATGGGACAACATGAAAAGGTCCAACATATGTGTCATTGGAATTCTGGAAGAAGAGATAGAAATCAATGCAAAAAGAAATATTTGAACAAATAATGGCTGAAAACTTCTCAATGTGGTGGAAGATATAAATTTAAAGATTTAAGAAGCTCATGCAACCCCAGGCAGGGTAAAGTCAAAAAAAACCATGTCCAGACACATCATAATCAAACTAAAGATAAATAAATGCAGCTTAAAAGCAGCCAAAGAATAACAAAGCAGGGGAACAATATATGTACATGACTGCAGGTTTTTCATCATAAAATGTAGCATGGAAAGATAGTAGAAATACATTTTTCCCCATTATCCTTTTCAAAAAGTTTTTATTAAATTTATTGGGCTGACACTGATCAATAAAATTATATAGGTTTCAAGAGTACAATTCTATAATACATCATCTCTATATTGCATTGTGTGTTTACCACCC
Organism: Macrotus californicus; assembly: GCA_007922815.1. NCBI lineage: Eukaryota > Metazoa > Chordata > Mammalia > Chiroptera > Phyllostomidae > Macrotus > Macrotus californicus. The sequence continues at coordinate 3,177 of VMDR010035496.1, read as the reverse complement.
AAAATCAAATCCTCTTCTGTCATGTGATCCCCTTTACCCTTCACTACCTTCCCCACCCCCTTTCCCTCTGGTAACCACCACATTGTTGTCTGTGTCTCTGAATTTTTGTTTGTTCTTTTGTTGCTTTCAGTTTTATATCCCACATGTGAGTAAAATCATATGGTTCTTGACTTTCTGTCTATCTTATTTCATTTATCATTAATATTCTCAAGGCCCATCCATGTTGTTGCAAATGGTAGTATTTCATCTTTTCTTGTGGCTGAACAGTAATCCATTGTCTATACATAGCTCATCTTCTTTATCCAATCATCTATCAAAGAACACTTTGCTTATTTCCATGTCTTGGCCACTGTGAATAATGCTGCAATGAACATGGGTACATTTATTTTTACAGATGAAGGAATGTTTTCAAATTTTTCAAATAGATAACAAAAAGAGGGGTTGCTGGGTCATATGGTCAAAACTACATTTCTAAAGTGCTGAAAGACAAGAAGTGTCAACCTAGAATTCTGTGTCCAGTGAAAACATCCTTCAGTAATAAGGATATTTTCAAATGTTTCAACAGTGTCCTCCCCTGGCATTGATATGCAGGCAATTCTGGCCTCATAAAATGAGTTTGGAAGTGTTCCCTCTACAATTTCTTGATAAAGTTTGGAAAGGATTGGCATTAATCCTTCTTGAAATGTTTGGTAGTTTCAATGAAACCATCTCATCCTGGGAGCATTTCTTTGTTGGTAGATTTGTGATTATTACCCCAATTTCTTTATTTATTATTGGTTTGATCAATTTTTCTATTTCTTTATGATTTGACATTTGTAGATTAAATGTTTCTGGGAATTTATCTATTTCTTCTTGGATTATACAATTTGTTGGTATATGATTTTTTACAATAATCTCATTATTTTTATATTTCAGTGGTATCAGTATAATTTGTCTTCTTTCAATTATAATTTAATTTTTAAATAATTTGTCAGTTTTATAATTGACATTCAGCACCGTATAAGCTTTTACCTTTTCAATATTTTATTGTTTATGCTATTACAGTTGTCCCAAATTTTCCCCCTTTGCCCTGCTCCAGTCAGCCCACTCCCCATTCCCATGGTCAATGCCCTCACAGTTGTCCCTGTCCATGCATATACATATATTTTTTACTATTCCCTTCACCTTCTTTCAACCAGTCCCCACCTCCCCCCACCCTTCTTAAAATTGTCAGTGTGTTTCATGTTTCTGTGCCTTTAATTCTATTTTGGTTGTTAGTTTACTTCGTTCATTAGATTACACTTATAAGTTAGATCATATGGTATTTGTCTTTCATTGACTGGCTTGTTTCACTTAGCATAATAGTCTCCAGTTCCATCCATGCTGTTGTAAAAGGTATGAATGCCTTCTTTTTCACCACTGCATTGTATTCCATTGTGTAAATGTACCACAGCTTTTCGATCCACTCATCTACTGATGGGCACTTAGGCTGTTTCCAAATCTTGGCTATTGTAAATAATGCTGCTATGAACATAAGAGTGCATATATTCTTTTGAATTGGTGTTGGGAGATTCTTAGGATATATTCACAGAAGTGGAATTTCTGGGTTAAAAGGTATTTTTAATTTTTTGATGAATCCCCATACTGTTTTCTAGAGTGATTGCACCAGTCTGCATTCCCACCAACATTGCACTAGGGTTCCCTTTTCTCCACATTCTTGCCAGCACTTCTTGTTAATTTGTTAATAATAGCCATTTTGGCCGATGTGAGATATCTCATTGTGATTTTAATTTACATCTCTCTGATGGCTAGTGATGTTGAGCATTTTTTCATATGTCTATGGGCCATCTGTATTTCCTCCTTGGAGAAGTGTCCGTTGAGGTCCTTTGCCCATTTTTTTAATTGGATTGTTTGTCTTCCTGGTGTTGAGTTGTATGAGTTCTTAAATATTTGGGAGATTAAACCCTTTCTGATGTATCATTGACAAATGTTTTCTCCCATACAGTGGGTTCCCTTTTCATATTGTTAGGGAGAGGGTAATGCAGGGAGAAAGAGAGGTAGAAAAAACATCCACATGCAAGACAAACATTGATTGGTCCCTCTTCCACACCCCCAAGTGGGGACCTGGCCAGCAATCCAGGCATGTGCCCTGATGAGAAATCTAACTGGTGAGTTTTGGTCTGCAGAGCAATGCCCAACCTACTGAGCCACACCAGTCAGGGCTCCCTTTTCATTGTGGTGATGGTTTCTTTAGCTGTGCAGACGCTTTTTTATTTCATTAGTCCCATTTGTTTATTTTTTTCCTCTGTTTTCCTTGCCCTTGGAGCTATATCAGCAAAAACATTGCTATGTAAGATATGCGAACTTTTACTGCCTATGTTTTCCTCTAGGATTTTTATGGTATCACAACTTATATTTAAGTCTTTTATCCATTTTGAGTTTATTCTGGTGGATGGTATAAGTTGGTGGTCTAGTTTCATTTCCTTGCAAATACTAGTCCAGTTGTCCTAACAGCATTTATTGAAGAGACTATCTTTACTCCATTGTATGCTCTTGCCTCCTTTGTCAAATATTAATTGACCATAAAGGTGTGGATTTCTTTCTGGGCTCTCTGTTCTGTTCTATTGATCTATGTATCTGTTCTTATGCCAGTTGTAAACTGTTTTGATTATAGTGGCTTTGTAATATAGTTTGATATCAGGTATTGTGATCCCTCCAACTTTGTTCTTCTTTCTCAAGATTGCTGAGGGGTCTTTTTTGGTTCCCTATACATTTTTGGAATATTTATTTTAGATCTGTGAAATATGCCATTGGTATTCTAGTAGGAATTGTGTTGAATCTATAGATTGCTTTGGGTAGTATGGACATTTTAATGATGTTAATTCTTCCAGTCCATGAACACAGTACATGCTTCCGTTTATTTGTACCTTACTCAGCTTCTTTCTTCGCTGTCCTACAGTTTTCCAAGTACAAGTCTTTCACCTCCTTGGATAAATTTATTCCTAGATAACTTATTTTTTGTTGTTGCTGCAATACTAATGAGATTGTTTTCTTAGTTTCTCTTTCTGATAATTCATTATTGGTATATAAAAGTGCCATCAATTTCTGAGTATTGATTTTGTATCCTGCTACTTTGCCAAATTCATTTATATTAGGTCTTAATTTTTTGGTGGAGCCTATCGGGTTTTCCTTGTCATC
>VMDR010035495.1:0-10747 GCA_007922815.1 Macrotus californicus | reverse complement strand
AAGGAGCTCAATCTCTATTTTTGAATTGGAGCAAAATAATATGCTGATAATGCATCCACTCTATTTTGTGTCTAGAAATTTCACATAAATGTAATATATTTTTCTTCAGTGCAGTTGTCTGATATTATAAAAGCTTTCCAAAAATAAGTTTATTAACCTTAAAAAGTAGACCAGTGGCTTTAGCTAGTAGGGAGAATGTTATGTTTGAAAGGTAAATATTTTTCAATTACTTCTACAGAGACTTATTTGTTGAATTGTCTTTTTATACTGTACATGCTTTACTTAAGGAGTCTTGGCCTTGACATTCATTAGATTTATCTGAAATATTTGGGTTTTGTGCACTCCAGTTTACTGAAGAAAGCATATTTCTTGCAATGCTTATTCATAAATGCATCAGTTATTCATGGAATTATATCTTAATTAGTGTCACTGGACATAATATTTCCTGATATTAAAACAGTCTGATAGTTTTACATTTGGAAGCCAGACTTCTGAATTGCACCTTATAATTACTTAGAGTACCATTGGCTAATTAGCTACAGAAAGTGCATGCATAATGGTGACTGAGGGTGTTCAAGCTTTGGAAACAGATATTTTTCAATTTTAAAGTTATTAAACTATTACTCCTATACATAACTTTTTGCTTCATTGGCTTTCTCAGATTTTGCAGAAGAATGCAAAAATGCTTTCTCACTCCAAATGGAGAACTTCTTGTTTTAGACTTAATTACCTTTCACTGGTATGTCAGATAGGTGTATTTGAAAAACGTAAAAATAACAAATTAGCTGTTAGCTCAGAAGTCAGCTTTCACCAGAGGATCCTAGTACCTATTAAAAGAAATATAAGTTAATCTTCCAGTTCACTGACCTCCCATCATCTAAAATATGTAATATACATAAACTTCAACTTGTAGCTCAGTTCAGTTCCACATTGCATTTATTGACCAAATTTTATGAACCAGTTTCTTTGTTAAGCTCTGGAGACAGAAAGATAAATAAGGCATGATTCCTGCCCTTGAGGAGCATTTAGTTCATCAGGGGAAAACAGATCAATAAACACATAATGTCAATACAGGGTGGTACTACAATAGAAGTATATGCAACCCTCACTTAGCCTGAATATACCATGTGATCTTTTTGAAAGTCTTGCTGAGATCATATAGATCAGGGATTGGCAAACTTTTTCTATGGAGGGCCAGATAGTAGATACTTTCAAGTTTTCCAGACACACAATCTCTGTCACAACTACTCCAACTCTCTCATTGCAGCTCAAGAACAGACTTGCAAAATATAAAGCGATGAGAATAAGCTACTTCTCACCCTCTGCTATAAATAATCAACAGGTATTACCGTTAACCTATTTGTCCTTCCCATCACACATACTTTCTTCATTCTTTTACCTCTATTCTCTGTTTTCTTCTCATTCTTTTTGTTGTCTATGCGGAGTCGAAGCCAGAATCCACAATTATAATTATGTAATTATAAGTAAATCAGTCATGCTGATAGCACTGAAAATAAAGAGATGCCAGTCCCTTGTTTCATGATAGAACCATCCATAATAATAGGGAACATTTAAAACTCTTTTTGTATGCAGCATGCTCAATTACAAATTATTAAATTCTTAAAACTACCTGGTGTGGTAGATATCATTTTCCTTTTATATGTAAGGAAACTAGGCTTTAGAAAGGGGTAGTGATTTGCTCAAGATTATGCAGCAGGCAGAAGATGGGAAGCAGTGGGCTAATTGTGCTATATCATAGCCATGACCTTTAAAACATGGCAGCATGCACAGAAAACTCAGCCCCATTTATGGGATCAGTAGCTAGGGTGACCAATCAACTTGTCCTGGTTTATCTGGGACTGAGGGATTTCCCCCAACAGGAACTTTTAGTCCTAAACCTGGGAACATTCCTAGCCAACCAGGATAAGTTTGTCACTGTCAATTGCCCAGTTCTCATGTAAGTGCTTCTTAAACTTGGAATCACTTGGAAATTGTGTTAATCATTCAGATTCTGTGTTGAGCTGGTTGGGGCCTAAGAATCTGCATTTCAAACAAGTGCTCAGATGGTGCTGATGCTGGTCATCTGGGTTTCCACTCTGAATAACCAAGAACCCTTGTCCAAACCCCGTGCTCGCCCAGACCTCATCAATCAAAATCTGCTTTTTAACAAGATTCCCCACGTGATTCACACATTCAAGTTTAAAGAGCTCTGTTCTAGTCCATAGCTGATTAGAATGTGATAGTCTTTACCTGTGCATGTTTTTCCTGGTGTATGTGAGCCTCCCCAAATACAGCCAAAGTTGTGCTGCTCCTTTCACCAATCTGCATTACTACACCTTTCTGGGAATCTGGATGTCTCTGCTCTTACACATCTACCGATTGGCCCATTCTTTATTTTCCTTAATGCCCTGCAACTTTCTTGAACCCACTTATTTAAGTTTAATGTTGAATGTTCATTTCTGTGGCTATTACTCTATAAAATAAAAATATCCCATTTGACAAAATCAGATGTTCAACATTAAAGAAGGTCTTGAAATTATTTACTTTTAATTGTAAAACTATCCATCAGAACGTAGTATATAAGTTGGGACAATAGAACAGAGAAAGACTAAGTCAGCCTGGGGGAAATGGCGAATCTAAAACACTCCTACTGAGAAATGCTGTGACTTTGGAAGCTGGATTTACACTTTCTCAATATATATCGGTCAAACTCCCATCTGACAAAATTACCAGTCACCATTTTAATAGTAAATTGGAAAGAGCTTTTGAAAAAAACATATATTTATAAAAATAATTTGTTATTTATATTGCATTTTAAGTTTAAGAAATCAAAATAGTCATTTTTGCTTTAGTTTTAAAGAAGTCTTGGAGCTTATTTGGAAATAATATTGCTGCCATAAGACATCTTCAGAACACTTAAAAATTATGTTTCCTAAATTAATTTATGAGATGTTCCAATAGCATTTGGCTAAGAACAGGAAACTGAGTTTCCAGTACAGCTTGAAATATCTACTGTGGTTAAAATGTTCAAGGTAATAGCCTTAAATACTTCCTATTGCTCTGAAAATAAATCCTGTGCTTCCAGCTTGCTAGGGTTCTGCTCCTTATCACCTCTTATCTCTGAACATTATTGTTCCTGCTTATAATGCCCCGTTCTTTGTAAAAAAAAAAAGTTTTTTTTTTTCAGTTACAGTTTACACTCAATAGTATTCTCTACTAGCTTCAGATGTACAGCATTGTGGTTAAAGAATCACATATTTTATAGGTTGGACCCCTCCCCTATATTTCAAGTACCTACCTGCCCCCATACATAGTTATTACAATATCAGTGACTATATTCCCTATGCTGTAATTTATATCACTATTATCTAACTACCAATTTGTATTTCCTAATCCCTTCATCTTTTTCACCAAGCCCCCCACCTCTCTCTTCTGTCAACCATAATTTTGTTCTCTGTGTCTATGAGTCGGTTTCTATTTTGTTTGTAAATTTTGTTATTTATATTCCACAAATAAGAAATTATATGGTATTTGTCTTTCTGTGTTTGACATATTTCACTTAGCATAATACCCTTAAGGTCCATCCATGCTGTCACAAAAGGTAAGATTTCATTCCTTTTTTATGACTGAGTAGTACTCCACTGAATACTATGGATATGCACCACAGCCTTTTGTCCACTTGTCCATTGATGGGCACTTGGGTTGCTTCCATAGCTTGGCTATTATAAATAATGCTGCAATGGACGTGGGGGTGCATACAATCTTTCAAATAAGTGTTTTGAATTTCTTCATATATATTCCCAGAAATGGAATTGCTGGATCATAAGGAAACTTTATTTTTAATTTTTAGAGGAATTCCCACACTGTTCTCCATAGTAGTCACATTAATCTGCATTCCTACCAACAGTGCATTACATCTGATAAGGTCTTAATATCCAAAATTTATAGAGAACTCAGATAACTACATACCATAGAAACAACCCAATTAAAAGGTGGCTGAAGACCTGAATCAACATTTCTCTAAAAAAGAAATACAGGTGGCCAACAGGTGGAGCAACATATGAAAAGTTGCTCCACATCACTAATCATCAGAGAGATGCAAATGAAAACCACAATGAGATACCATCTCACACCTGTTAGAATGGCTATCATCAATCAGTCAATAAACAACAAGTGTAGGTGAAGATGTGGAGAAAATAGTGTGCCCTGCCTTGCCCTTTGATTAGGCCTGTTTGAGACCTGAAGCTCTTTAAGGCCTACCTAAAATCCCCCAGTACTGTAGAGCTTTCCAAGAGGATGCCAGCCACCCTGACAATCGCTTCCTCTGCCGTCTGGTACTTTCACCTCTGCCACAACCTCTGGTGCCTCATTTTGCAGGGTGAGTGGTCTTTCCTTATCTCCTTACTGTTTGTCATAAGTAATTCTTGTCTCCATAAATGGAGCAGACTTTTCTGATTGCATGAACTGTACCTTTTATATCTCTGAGTCTTACCAAACCCAGAAGTGGACACATAGTAGATGTGCACATAAATACTTGTTAAATGATTCATTTGACTTGAATATCATTTATAGTCACGTATGTCATTTGTGTTGACATTATGTGGAATGTTGTTTACCCCAGGGCTTTTTAAAGCTCTTTAAACTTGCCTGTAAATATAGCTGGTGGAAGTCATTTTTGTTTATCTGTTTTTATTTTTTCCTGATAGAGCATAGTTCTCTGTGCCTGAGAGTTTGAGGTAGAAGGAAAGCAGAGACCAAAGCCATTTCATCTCCTTGCTAAGTGTATAGGTCCCTTGGGGCTTTTAACAGACACCTCTAAATCAGTTGAACAGATATTTCACTAAAAGATGGGATATAGTTTCTGAAATATTGAAAAGTTTCTTTGACAAGTTGTTATTACTGTTTGTATTTACATTCAGCAAAGCACAAAGCATATTTGGACATATTTTTATTAAGCCTTTACTTTTTGGTTGCTGTGAGCATATGGCTTATGCATTCTTATGTACCTATAGCTTTATGAGGACGAGTATAACAGTTTCTTGTATCATTTAATTTTTGCTTTTGACACAATTCATTTCATCAGTGTAAAATTTCTATTTTAATTTATTCATAATTACTTAAAGATGTTTAACTTTATACACAACCCATTATCGTGGAAAGAAAATTAGATTCCAAAGACAAATAATCTATGAATACAAATTAAGCATTCTGTGATCCCTCGTCACTCTTCCAAACCATATATTTGAGTAGTTAATTTCTTTTATAGGGTATGAAATCTTACCATAGGGTCCAGCAAATGATAGTGCAGGATAGGTAACCTTTTGCATGGCTAGTTAAATTTAGATCAACTTACAAGTTAACCAGGGTCAAACTGAGAGTGAAAGTAGGCTTTCTTAGACCAGAAAAGCTGGGAGAAGTGCAGTGCTAAAAATAGATTTACCCACTCCGTTGAGGAGAACATGTGAAGTGGAATCAAAGGTAGAAAAATCTCGAGGAACAACAACCATACAAGCTGCCTATAGGCAGCTGAATAAAGTTAGAGAGAAGGAGAAAGAAGCATAGGGGGACTATCTGGTGCATTTGTTGCTGGGGCCAAGAAGTGCTATTCAGCTGCTCCTCATGACCCAGGTTCCTGGGGCTACAGGTTTAGGGTGTCTGAGATGAGATTTGAGATACTTTATTTTGGAAACACTCATCCAGTAGATTCAGATCAACAGCTAAGCTTGGGAAGTACTGACTTCTCAGACTTCAGGAGACCAGGCTTCAGGCCCATTTTGGAATCAGTAATTCAGACAGAGGTTTCATAGACTAACTAAAGAAAATAGGTAGTCTCCCAATATACCTCTGTCCCAATAAAACCAGATCTCTCATAGTGGTGGTAACTTTGTGCTCCCCTTTGAGGAGTTTGGGCTTTCTCCTGTAGGTGAAGGAAAGTCCCAGACTAGGCTGGGCTTTCAAACTACATAACCTTCTAGGATCTCTAGTCCCATGCCTGGTCAAGCCATTGTTACTTATAAAAGATTACTGCCAGATTATACTCATATTAAGTAAATGGAGTACTCCCAGATCAGTGAAAACTACTGTAAGGAAAAGTTCTTTTTGTTGTTGTTTTAGAAAAACATCCTATGTTTATATTATGAGTATATTTAAGTATTTTGTGAAAAAAGTAAGCCCAAATGCAACATTTTATGGTATTCTTTGAATATATAAAATCAATCTGATGATGAACAGATACTAATGCTAAATTGTGCCTTTCTAGACCAGTAGTTTCACATTTTAGCTGCTTCAAAACCGCCTGGAGAGCTTATTAAAACCCAGTTTATTGGGCCTCACTCCCAGAGATTCTGATTCATACTTGGGTAGGCACAGAATTTTTATTCCTCACAAATTCTCAGGTGATGCTGATGTTGCTTGTCCCAAAACCATCCTTTGAGGAACCCTGTCTTAGAGTGAGAAAAAGGAAAGAACACTTTTCATTAGTGTTTGTCAAACATAGTTGATTTAGTATTTAATTTTTGTGAGAGTATTGCCCATAGAATAAAAACTCAACATATAATCACTTTATATATATATATATGTATATATATATATTTACATGCATATATTTAGATGTTTTCTCTTGAGAAAAATAATTATATTTCATAACAAATTTATGAATCCATAATTTTTCTAACCACTGTCATCAAATTTAGTGTTAAAACTTTAATCTCAAAAATTATTTCTTTTGTTAGTTTGTTTTGAATGATTACATTCACAAATAGATGTGAAATGAGATTATCCAAAAGTGGCTAGGTATTACACAACTTATTTAAATTAGAAGTATTTTTTAAATTCTATTTTGTTAACTATAAATAAATAATTTATACTGGCAATAAAGATACTAGAGAAATTATAAATTTTGTAAGAACAATCTAACTATGGCCAGAGGGGAAGGGGGAGGGAATAGTGCAAGGAAGGGTTTCCAGGAAACACTATAAAGGACACATGGACATAACCAAGGGGGAGGGTGGGAGGAAGGGAGGGAGGTGGGATTAGCTGGGGTGAAAGGGAGTAGTGGGGGGAAAATGCAGACAACTGTAAATGAACAACAATAAAGTATTTAAAAAACAACAACAACAACAAAAAGAAATTATAAATTTTGAATACTTAATTGCAGACCAACTTATTATATATCATTACACAGTCACAGCACTTAGTACTTCCGACCTCCTAGGAGTTTGTGATAGACTTAACATCAGACTATTTTCTTGAAAAATAAATTGTAAATATAAGCTTTTAAATTCAGAGGAATAATAGAGGAAATCAAAGGATTAAGGACTATTTACTAGTACATACATGAAAAGGTTAACAATTCTTATTTACTTCTGGACTGATTGTCAATAACATGAATTTATATTATTTTTTAATATGATTTCAATTTTCTAAACAAAGAACAAACATATGAATTTGTCCCACCATTTTCCCCATTGCTCTCCCCTGCCCCCATCCCCCACTCCCACAGTCAATCCCCACCCCATTGTTTGTGCCCATGAGTCCTCTATTCAAGTTCTTTGACTTGCCCCTTCCCCTTCTTTCCGAGTTATTCCCTTCTCCCTCCCTTCTGATCACTGTCAGTTTGTTCTTTGTTGATTTACTACATGACATTCTTATTCTTCCTGGAACTGGCTTTTCCCCTTTTATGAATAGAGCCCCCTTAAGAAATGTCATATTTATATTGGCCCTATTCTCTTGGTGAGAGTTGATGGACTCAGAACTGGACTTCTCACCTAAGTTTACAGATTCAACCAGTAAAGAGAACCTAATTCTAATTATTCCAAGTTTCATAGCCTGAGGAATTGTCTCACTGGTCCAGTTTATTGCCCAGTGGACAGCTTCCCATACAAAAACTCAGGCACTCTTAACAAGTCTGGTTTTTGTTGACTATAGATAAATTTAATGTGTAGATAAAGAGAATAATAAATCAATATCAAGGTGAGCAGAGAAGGGGTTTGAGAATCTGGATGGTATTCAGGTTTGTAGCTCTAACTGTACCTGAAGCCTTGGTACATTTTGGCTTGTAGTTCAGCATGGTTGTCCAATGAGATACTCCAGTATTCTTCTAAAGCTTTTTCTATTTTGTTTTAACCAGTCTGAGTCGGGGTGCTGCTAGTTGTAGACAAAAAAGTTGTAACTAATACAGGGGGGCAGCAGAAGTCCTGTGACATGTGTGCCAAGAGAAAGGGGTCTCCCCCACTTGGAGCACAAAGCTAAGTTGTGTTCCTCGCACATCTTCCCAGAAGACTACACTATTTGGATAGTCTAAAACTATGCTTTGTGAATCAGTATGTTCATTAAGGATTATTTTAATTAGGAAACACTAAAACTAGAAATCGTAAGTTAAAAGCATATAAAAAAAGTAAAAAGCTGTCACTGTTACAGTCAATGTGAAGGTTACTTGCTACATTATAAAAGACTACTCCTTAAAAAAAAGACCTAGAACAAGAATGTACAGGAATGCCAGTAAGATTAATGAATGTAATATTTCTGGAACACACTGAGTGTGTCCAAGCATGAATCCTTTATACAGGAGATGATGGGGAGAGTATCACTAATATCCTTTGAGACATTGTGAGTTAATTCAGAAATAAAATATTTATCCTGAATAAACATTTTACATAGTCACAATCTTCAATCAACTATTTTTTTATTCATAGTAATGTGTTATGGCTGTTATCCTTTTATCCTTCTAGAAGAGATTCAGGAGCCTCAGGCCTTGAGCCCAATCTCGCCCACTGGAGCAAAGCCATGCCCATTCATTTACTGCTGTCCATGGCTGCTCTCACACTGCGGTGGCAGAGTTGAGTAGCTGTGACAGAGGACATGCACCCTGCCAAACCTCAAATATACTATCTGGCTTTTGGGGAAGAAAAATGTCCACTACTTATTCTAAAAACTCTTTTCCTGTTTCATGTGAGAAAATTGGTTTTGATCTAAATATTTTTGAAATATATTCAACTTTTCAAGAACAAAACCACTGCGTAAATTTAAAAACACAAGCACACATTTTTATATTCCTTTTATTCAGTACATCCTGTGTGTACAAATTTATTTGATGGATCAATTAATGAATTTCCTAATTCTTGTGATGTCATTTCTCCTGATTAAGTCTTCCATTTGGGAAAAGAGTCTTCCATTTTCTTAGAATGAACACATTCATGAATATTGTTTTTAACTTTAAAGTTACCTCAGAAGTGGCCCTTCTTACTTAAATTCCCCTGGCTGTGTAGCTCCCCAGGACTACCAAAGGGGGACTGTGCTAAGTCCCCTCGGCTCGCCTCTGCTGATTTCCACTCCTAGTTTTGATCGGTCTTGAGAGCCAACCGAATATTAAGAATTCCCCACAAGCTTGAGGCATAACAGGGGTTAGGTCTTAATCCCATTATGTGAAGTTTCATTCAGCTCTAGGTGCACCCTCTAAGAAAATTGTATCAGAAACTAAGTTAAAAATCTCACCTCTGTCATTTGCCAGAGTGCTTGTAGGTAAGCTATTTAACTTTACAACGGCCTGCCAGACTATGAAATATATGCGTGCACAGGTGGGTAATAGTGGTCTTGCGGCTGTTCACACATGATGGACATACTCTTGCCTCTTAGAGGCTTTTGATCATGATGTCCTTTCTGTGTGGAATGCATTCTCTTAGATACATATGTCATTCATTCTCATGTTCTTGACGCCTTCTCTGACAACTATATTGAAAAGTATACAAGCCCTCGCAGTAAACACCCTCTCTGTTTAGTGCTCCTATTTATTTTTCTTTAGCAATTTCCATCCTCTGACATCAATTTTTCTATTCCTTTTTATTGTCTACTAGAAATTAGCATGTTTGACTTCAGAAAAGTTTGAGTACTTTGTTTCATGATTTATTCCTACTACTTAGAATGGAAGTTTCTCATAAAATATAGGTCAAACAAATGAATTTGGAAATATACCATTTGGAAATACTATGTGTCATTTATTAGGAAAGGATGTAGATGGTATACATTAAACGTGTTTACATTATAAAATATCAGATTTCTATTTCAGTTTTTTGCAAATATTTATAAGTTAACTGCTTTTTTCCAAGAATTAGAAACATTTCTCCAGTATTAGAATACCTCATTGGAATAAAGGTAGCCATCATCTTTTATTCCTCAGATTTGGGGTTTAAATCCTGAGTCCAAACATGTATATTTTTAGGGCACTGAAATCTTTATTTTTTAATTTAATTTAATTTTTAAAAATATTTTATTTATTCATTTATTTTTAGAGCGGAGAAGAGAGGGAGTAAGAGAGGGAGAGAAACATCAATATGTGGTTGCCTCTAATGCACCCCCTACTGGGTACCTGGCCTGCAACCCAGGCATGTGCTCTAGACTGGGAATCAAACCAGCGACCCTTTGATTCACAGGCTGGCATTCAATCCACTGGGCCACACCAGCCAAGTCTAAATCTTTTAAAATTAGATTTAAAAGCCATGCTACTTACAGTAATGGAAATACAATACTCATTTTGCACATTCATTTTCCTTCCCTCCCTCCCTCCAATAACCTCGTTGCTTCCCTCCTAGCCTCTTCACTTTCATAAGGGCCCTGGATTTCTTGTATTCTTCATATAGTTTAGGAATGCTACCTTTGGATTTCAAAGACTTATATGTTTATTCAAACAATATTAGTAATGTGCATATTAAGAACATGAATAAAGAAACACTGTGTATAATTATAAATATAT
>VMDR010035494.1:0-10746 GCA_007922815.1 Macrotus californicus | reverse complement strand
AAGTTTTGGATTGTTGTGTGTTCATTTTCATTTGTTTCCAGAAACATTTTGATTTCTTCCTTGATCTCATTCTTGACCCATTCATTGTTTAATAGCATGCTGTTCAGTCTCCATGAGTTTGAGTGTTTGGGGTTTTTTTCCTTGAGGTTAGTTTCTAGTTAAGTCCATTTGATCTAGGGCATTGTTCAATGCCACAATATTCTTGTGATTTTTTTGGAAGATGTATCCTTTGTTGATAGTGGGGTGTTAAAATCCCCTAGTATAAGTGTGTTACTATCTACATCTTTCTTGAAGTCCTCCATGATTTTCCTTATATATGTTGGTGTTCCTATGCTAGATGCATATTTGTTTATAATGTTTATGTCTTCTTGATAAATTCTTCCCTTGAATCCCTTTAAGTGTCCTCCAGTGTCTCTTTTTATAACTTTTGTTTTGAAGTCTATTTTGTCAGATATAAGTATAGCTACCCCACCTTTTTTCCCTGTGCATTTCCTTAGAATGTTTTTTTCCAACCCTTCACTTTCATTGTGTATTGGTCTTTTTTTCTGAGGTAGGTCATTCTAGGCAGCATATAAGTGGGTCATGTTTTCTTATCCATTCAGCTGCCCTTTGTCTTTTCATTGGAGCATTTTAATCCATTTACATTTAAGCTTATTATTCATAGTAGCTTATTCATTGCCATTTTAGTCCCCTCGCACCCATGTTCCTCTCTCTCTCTCACTCTTCTTCCTCTTCTTGAAGCAGTCTCTTGAGCATATCTTGCAGTGCTGGTTTGGTGGGGGTGCAATCCTTCAGCCTTCTTTTGTCTGGGCATCTCCTTATTTCATTTTCCATTTTAATTGAGAGCCTGCTGGTTAGAGTAGTATTGGTTATAGGCCTTTGCTGCACATTACCTGGAATATTTCTTGTCATTCTCTTCTGGCTTATAGTATTTCAGTTGAGAAGTCAGCTGTTAGCCTTATCGGAGCTCCCATGTTTGTTACTTCCTGTTTCTCCCTTGGTGCCTTTAAGATTTTCTCTTTGTCTTGGGATTTTGCCATTTTAATTATGATGTGTTTTGGAGTGGGGCTCTTTGTGTTCATCTTGATTGGGGCCCTCTGTACTTGCTGGACTTGCGTGACTTTTTCCTTCATCAAATTAGGGAAATTTTCCATCATTACTTTCTTAAACAGGTTTTCTATCTCTTGCTCCTCTTCTCCTTTTGGTACCCCTATTATATGGATATTGTCACGTTTCCATTGTGCTGCATTTCTGTTTACCCTCTTCATTCTTTTTTAGTCTTTTTTTCATTTTTGTTCTTTCTGGGGTTTTTTCTACTGTGTCCTCCAGATCGCTGATTCGATCCTCTGCCTCATCTAGCCTGCTTTTTATTCCTTCTCCTGTGTTCTGCAATTCAGAAATTGTATTTTTCATTTCCTCTTGGCTCTTGTTGATAGTTTCTTTGTCCTTTTGCATGTTGATATAATTCACAGTAAGTTCCTTGTAGCTGACCTGTAGTTGTTGGATATTCTCACTGAGCTCACTGAGGTACCTTTTAACCATTGTTTTAAGATCATTGTCTGATAGTTGACCTGCCTCCATTTTGTTTAGCTTCCTTTCTGAGGATTCCTTCTTTCCTTTCTATCTGGGGCTGTTTCTGTGTCTTCCCCTTATTTTTGAGACTCTTCTTGTTTGCCTCTGCTTCTTAAATTGATCTGTTTTGACTCCCTGAGTTCGTGGTGTGAACTTCTATGGTAGGAGACTGGTGAGACTCCATGGTGCAGTCTCCTTGATCTCCTGAAGTTGATGCTTTTGAGTTGCCCTTTATGCCATTTATGTGGGCTCTCTGGATATAATCGGGTTTTGATTGTTTGGGGGTTGTTCTTTGTTATGTCTTCCCTCCACTTGTTCACTGAGGGTCACTCCACCCACCACATCTTCTATGGTATTGTGCAGGTACTGCTAGAACAAACCACAAAGCCCGGGGAACAAACCAACCTCTGTAAAAATATCCCCCACCCCGCAATCCCACTATCAATTACAAATGAACCAGCATTAATAAGGGTGTAAAGAGATTAATACTATTTTAAGAAGGGAGTAAAATAAACTATATTAGAAAATCTAGTGACTTAATATGCACAAACTTGATGGACAAGAAATGAATGTTAAAAAACTATGCAAGAAAGAAAATATTACTATTCATTGAGAAGACTACAGTTGATTTTGTCTCGGTAGTCTCTAGTATTTACCAGTGTTTTTTCTTTCTTCATCTGCCTCTTGGTGATATCAGATGTTGACCCCATCTGACCGTAGGCAGCCTGTTTTGAGACTGCCAGGAATCTACTATCTGTGGCTGTGTCTTTCAGTTGTTAATCTGGTCACTATGCACTCAGCAGAAAGGCTTAAGCCCTTTGATAGGGAGCAGAATTCCTCCTGTTGTTGGAGCTATTTTTTCTCCTCAGGCTGCTACTGCTTGGATGGGAGTGGTCTGCCTGAGCATGAGGGCTGCTGCCCTGTGGGTGATGACTCAGCACCAAGATCCAGCAGCTGCTCTCTCAGTTCTCTCCCCAAAGCTTCTGTCTCCTGTCTCTCCTCAAGCGTTTCTAGTCCACTCTACCCCTCTTTGCCAGGGATCTACTGTCTGTGGCTGTCTCCTTCAGTTGTTGATCTAGTCACTCTGCACTCAGCAGTGAGGCTTAAGCATCACAGAGCTGTGGCAGAATCTCTTCTCTGGTCAGGGCGGTTGTTTCCCCTCAGGCTGTTGCCACTTGGAGGGGAGTGGCCTGCCTGAGCAGGTTGGCAGCTGCCATATGGGGGATGACTCAGCACCAGGATCCTGGGGGCTACTCTGTCATTTGTCTGCCCAAAGTCTCTGTTCCCAGTCTCTCCTCAGGTGTCTCTATCCCACGCTGCCCCCGCCTTTGCTGGAGCCCCAGGTAAGTGGCTGCAAATGAAAATTTTTGTGTTGGACCTTTAAACTGCTCTTTGCATCTCCAGCCGTCCGTATCTGGCAGAGAGCAGCCCTGCACTTTCCACCACTAGTTGATATCTGTGTACTTTTTGGGCTCTGGTGCTCTGCACCGGGGATCCCAGCTTAGGGTTTAGACCCCACACTTCTCAGCGGGATCCAACCAGCCATTTAGTTATCCCTCTGACACTGCTGCGTGTGGGCGCCCAGCCAGCCTTCTCAAGTCTCTACCACTCCTTTACCAGTCAGTTAGTGCTGAAGGTGACTCTTCTCTCTGTCTGAGGTTATTAGTCTGCTCTGTCACTAGTGTTCAGTTGTTTGTTCCAGGTGATTTCTCCACAATTTAGTTGTAATTCCAGATTGGTCCTGGAAGGAGGTTAGTGTGGCTTCCGTTCACTTCTCTGCCATCTTGCCTCTCCTGTATTCTTTTTTTAATACAGGTTGTTTTGACTTTTGTGGGTTTCTTATGATTTTTAGTTGTCACCTTTGTTGTCAATGTTTTAGAAAATGCATCTCTATCTTTAATTTTATGTCAGTGAGATCATATTCCACAGCAATTATTTTCATGTGTTCCTGTTTTCTTTACTTAACTCTATATTGGAAACATTTCGCCATATATTATACACTTATTTTACATATGATTAGCTACATAATTTAGTTATTTTCCCATTGGACAGTTCTTTCTAATTTTGCCATTGTAAATATAGTTGTTGTGGCTGCCTTTATTCCTAAGAGAGTTAAATTTCATTTATGTATTTACTAAAGGTATTTTTATATATTGAAAACACTAACTTTTCATTCAAACTTTGACATGTTTTCCCTAAAAGTAGTAGAACAGGAACAGATAAGTGAGTCAAATTCCACATTTGCAACTTAGAAAAGTCACTAATGTTTCTGAGGATCAGTGTTCACATCTAGAAAAATGGAAAGAATAATACCTTCACAAGTTGTTTTGAAGATTAAAGACAATGTAGGGATATGTGGCCTAGCACACACCTGACATATTTTAGAAACTCAATAAATAGTACTTATAATAATTATCATTATTCTCATCATTATTGTTGTTATTGTTGCTAGCTATATTAAAAGTTGCAAAAGCAGTAGAAATTTAGCAATATTCCTGTGAGGAGATGGGGTGACATTAAGGTCTTTCCTGTCTTTACCAGACAGGGGCCTGGCCCTGTGTGAGTCTGCCTAGGGCCAACATAGTGTGCGGGTTCTTGACTGCGTGTAGGAAAGATTCCACAACACAAGTCCAGGTGACTGTGAGGATGCATTTATTAAAGCTGGGGACAGTGAGACAAGGAAGGGCTTACTTAGTACAGAAGAAGCAACAGGAGGGCCTAGACTCCCTGGAAAGTCAGAGAAAAGGGGGCTTTGGAGACAGGTTCAGGGTGTTAGCCTGGGACAAGCTGCCAGATGCCCATTGCCTTAGAGTTTAGGAGACAGGTGCTTGTGAGGAAAGAAGTGGGGGGTAGTGAGAAAGGAAAGGGAAGGATGTGGGCTGCTCGCCAGGGGGAGAGCACTGGAGCTGGGTCCTGTGTCTTGAAGCTTTTATCTCTCTCTTGCAGGCAGGAATTGTAGGTGAGGTCTCAGGGGAGGGTTTCAGTAGAATATTCATCAGTTCTCCAGGTGTGTCCTTTCAGGGTCATGATCTTCACTGATTGGTCAGTGACAGGGCAGAGGCTCTTCAGTCATTGCATTAGGTTCTGGTGTTGCCCATCTGGTTTTGTGGCCTGGAGCTGAAATACAACTGAGGCCTAAATGTTATCTTCAGGGAGGAAAGGCCAAGGAAGAAAAGTTTACCCTGGGGCTGAAGTCCTTGTTTCCCACGTTTTGCCCTTTGCCAGGCATTTTGGGACCTTCCACCCTGGTGACAATCTGCATCTGGCTTGGCTATTGTGTTCATATGTCTCAGTTTCCCTAATCCACTTGTCAAGGAATTTTCCTAACTTTTTACTATGTTGTCTCACTGTAGGCCTGGGAATTACAGTTACAATGGGTTGAAATGAAACGACTTCCTACCTTAACCAAAGAGAGGTGTTTTGGTGACATGCACCAACAGACATCTTTGTTTCCAAATCTTTGTAGGAATTTAAGATTAGTTTCCCAGGGTCATTACCTAGCAGTGGCGGTGAGAGGTTTTAGCTCCCTTTGTGTAGTCATTGAAGATGTTGTTTAGGTATTAAGAACACTTATCTCTTAATTAAAACAGAGATGAGCATGTAGCCGGCAATGGCACTGCCTGGCTGTGTCAACACACAGTAGGTTCTGACAAAGGAAATGAGGAGAAAGGCAGCAGGCCCCAGAGTTAGATTGTGTGGCCTTTGGTTACCTTGTAGCAGTAGCAGGGGGCTGAAAGCGGTTAACCTAGGAAACCAGGCAAACAGGGGTTCAAATTCCGATAAAAACCACCATTACTCTGCACCTTTTGTGTGCCAGGTACTCTTCTGGTGGATTTTTGTATATCTCAGTTAATATATTTAAATATCAAAATTGCCCTATGCAATAAGACCCATGAGGAACACAGTTTTATAGGTGAGAAACCAGGTTTCAAGAGGCTTAGCAGCTGGGCCAGAAGTGTGCTGGTAGTAAGCAGTGCTTGCCTCTCTGATGTTAAAATCCGGGCATTCCCCCTCAGCTGCAGCAGGCATTATATTGTTGGGAAAGATATGTGTCCTTTTGACAATATGGAGGCTAAGAGAGAAGGAGGGCTTGGGACTTACACAGGAAGCTACAGGAAGTTTTCATTCATTGGTTCAACAAAGGTTGACTGAGCACCTTCTCTGGGCTTGGGACCAGACCTGCCAGGTGCTAGAGATACAATGGAGACCATAAGCCAACACCTTGCTCTGCTGGAAACTCCAAGTCTAGTGGGAAAGCTAGATGCTGTTCCAATAATCACAAGAACACATGATTACAAACTGTGATGAGTGCTTCAGAGAAGTCCCAGGTCCCACAAGAGGCTATCGAAATAGGTTCCCCTAGTCGGAGACCGGAAGTGAGCTAGGAGCAAACTAGATTTGAGGGACAGAGACTCTGAGCCTGAAATGGAGCCTGAAAGAAGGCTGAAGTGACAAAAGCTGGATGCAAGGCAAAAGAAGATCCAGAACAGGACAGTGGCTTTGGGGCCTTGTTAAGGACTTTGGACTCAATCCTGAGGGCAGCAGGGATCTTTGCAGGGTGTCCAACCCTTAGCCCATGGGCCACATGCAGTCCAGGATGGCTATGAATGTGGTGCAACACAACATTGTAAATTTACTTCCAACCTTTTTTTGCTCATTAGTTTTCATTAGTGTTTGTGTATTTAATGTGTGGCCCAAGACAACTTTCTTCTTCCAGTGTGGCCCAGAGATGCCAGAAGGTTGGGCATCCCTTATAGCTGGGCAATGGAAGCATCAGATGGGCTTTGTGGAAAGATGAGGGTGTCCGCAGGTAGGGATACATCGGTGGCTTTGTGGCAGTGAGAATGGACAGAAGTGGATGGATTTAGGAGGCATTTATGGGACAAGAATGACATAGGTGAGATGAATGATCCTTTCTAAAAAAGTAGTGTTTCTCACCAAAGTCGGTGGTTAAAAATGTTTATGGTGTACTTTCAGTACTCCAGAGAGCTTCCTGTTAGAAATAAGTCTGCTGTTTAAACTTGATAAGTTTGGTTTTTCAGTCCTTGGGGTTTCTTCACTTGAGCCCTGTCTGGATTGCAGACCAACCACCAAGATAAAGAGTGAATACTGCCCCATCCCTCTGCACAGATTGAAATAATTTCTCACTTAGTTATTAAATTGCTACAGGGGCTATTCAAAAATAATCTGGAGGATTTGTTTCCATTTCACTTACAGGCAACATCTGATGTACAGAGCTTCTACCAGTCTGAACTAGATGAGAGCTGTTTCTACCCCCAGCTCACTTGAAATGCCTGGGGTATTTCTAAAGGTTCCATCTTGATAGTAGCAGCGGGGAATGCAGAGATAAATGAAAAAGTCATAGAACATGGCTGACGTGGGTCATTTGTGCTCATTCACAGTCTGACTCACCAAGCTTTTGAAGACACAGAATTTTGCAGGGCATCTTAGTAGATGGTGTCTGTTTAAACTGTTGTGCTAAAACTCCAGTCTCGATACAATTCAGCTAACTGTGATGCGGAGCAACTGAGATACAGAAAGAACAAGTTAGTAGCTACATAAACACATATGAATGGCACTTAAAGTTTACCTACATTATCTGAAGAAAATTTGTTCATATTTGTTTAAAAATAGCCTCTTTACCAATTTTTCTAGTAATTGTATTACTTGTATAATTAAGGAATTATTTTATTGAGCATCTACCACATGCCAGGCAATGGGTGCCATCTCATTTCGTCCTCGCACTCTTCTGAGAGGAAGCTCTTACTATCCTGATTTTATGGGTAAGAGAGGTGAGGCTTCCGAAAGTTGAGAGACTTACTCCAGTTGCCCAACTGGTAAATGATCATGGAATTCAAAGCCAGATTGCTCTCCACAACTAAACTGTTCTCTGATGGCCTTGTTGCTGTCTTTGCTTTGGTGGCTTCCTTCTCCCTCACTTTTCCTTATCTACAAAAAAAGCAAGCCTTTTATTAAATGTCCTTCTTTCTAGGAATCAAGATCCTTTCCAGGTTCAAAACTTGATAATTCCTGTCATTGTGTATCAAGGTAACCCATGTCACTTCCAGCACCAAATGTTCCCATTTAAAATACCACCTTCAAGGAGAGCTTGAGTTGACTGTAGTAACATTGTTTAAAAGTCGACAACAGAAAGCCATAATTACTGCACATTCAAGACTCAAATTAGTCTCAGTGCCTTGTGGCTCCTAAGTAGGCTCAACTTTCCTTAAAATACAGCTACAGTCTCACGTCCGGTTCTGTCAAGGAAGGGAGGTTAATTTACCAGGCTTTTGACACCAGATGTAAATATGTATTTGTTTGTTTGTTTGTTTATAAAGGAAATCTCCATGATTTGTTCTTCCAGTGGGGGGACATGGAGGTGTATTCTCCAAATTTTCTTTGATGTTTATATATTGCTTTTATAATAGAAAAATAAATAATCTTGCTTACAAAATCAGTCCAGTACAACAGAAGAGAAAATCTTGGTGATAGATATTGTACACTCCCTGCCTTCCTAATTGGAAAGGGTGGAACATGGCCTAAGCTCATTAAATCATTGTAGGTCATGATCAAAGCTCCAGTTCTTAAACTCTGCATTAATATCACATGAGGTTAAAACCATGGATTTTGGACTAGACCAGGTTAGAAGGTTAGCTTGGTCATTTACTTAGCTCTGTGACCTTGGGCAAGTTGCTTAGCAATTCTGTGCCTTAGTTTCCTTGTTAATAAAATGGAAATGATAGCATCTATTTTCAGAGTGGTTGGGGGAATTGAATGAGATCATAAGTAAGCATAATGTCCAGCATTTAGTAAATTCAAATTCCCTGACTAATTGTATGCCACTGTTACAGCCTGCATGGTGCCCCAAGGGACCACTGCGGCCGGCACCTACACCTTTCTGCCCTGCATCTGAATTAAATGTCCTCGGATTTTCATGCTGATTCGCTTCCTCATTTTTCCAATTTTATTTTATTTTATTTTTTGTTTTTGAGGTAAAAGTTCATACAGTCAGGGTGCACTGGTCATTAGTATACAGCTCAGTGAACTTCTGTATATGTATACCCCATGACACCTCCGCCTGGGTCCAGATAAAAAATGTGTCCAGCACCCAGCAGGCCCCTCAGGCCCTTCTTCATCAGTACACCCCGAGCCCAAGGTATACTCTCTTTTGATTTCTATCACCATAAAATACTTTTGCTTATTTTCAACCTTCACAAAAATGGGAAACACATCACAGACTCCTTTGTGCCTGGCTTCTTTTGCTAAACATTATGCCTGAGAGAGTCAGTCACATTGTTAAGGGAAGCAGCACATGGCCCTTTTTCATGGCTTAGCAATGTTCTTTTTGGAGGGGATTTATATTTCTTAGGAGAGTTACATTTTTTAGTTTTTTTGTTGTTGTTCAATTACAATTGTCCTCATTTCCCACTCATTACTCTCACGTGCCCTGCCCACACACATCTCCCACATGCAGTCCTCTGCTTGTCTGCCAGTCCTTTATTCATGTTCTTTGACTGGACCCCTCCCTTTCTTTCCACCGTTATCCCCCTCCCTCCTACTCTCTGGTCACTGTCAGTTTGCTCTTTAGTTCCAAGTCTGTAGTTCTATTTTGCTCACTTCTTTGTTTTGTTGATTAGGTTCCATTTATAGGTGAGATCATATGGTATTTTTCTCCTACCTCCTGGCTTATTTCACTTAGCATCATGCTCTCCATTTCCATCCATGCTGTCGATAAGGTTGGGAGCTCCTTGCTTTTTGCTGCATAGAATTCCATTGTGTGTATGTACCATAGTTTTTTGATCCACTCATTTATTGATGGGAACTTACTCTGTGTCCAACACTGGGTGACTGTAAATAATTCTTCTATGAACATTGGGGTGCATAGGTGCTTTTGAATTGGTGTTTCAGGGTTCTTAGAGTGTAATCCC
Source organism: Macrotus californicus (assembly GCA_007922815.1). Taxonomy (NCBI): domain Eukaryota; kingdom Metazoa; phylum Chordata; class Mammalia; order Chiroptera; family Phyllostomidae; genus Macrotus; species Macrotus californicus. The sequence goes on along the minus strand of VMDR010035494.1, from coordinate 1,246 downwards.
AGCAATTGAATTATTGGATCAAAAGACAGTTCCATTTTTAGTTTTTTGAGGAAATTTCATACTGTTTTTCACAGTGGCAACACCAGTCTGCATTCCCACCAACAGTGCACTAAGGTTCCCTTTTCTCCACATCCTCTCCAACACTTGTTGTTTGTTGATTTGTTTATGATGGCCATTCTGACTGGTGTGAAGTGGTATCTCATTGTGGTTTTAATTTGCACCTCTGTGATGGCTAGTGATGCTGAGCATCTTTTCATAGGTCTCTGGACCCTTTGTATGTCCTCCTTGGAGAGGTGTCTGTTCAGGTCCTTCACCCATTTTTTAACTGAATTGTTTGTCTTCCTGCTATGGAGTTATGTGAGTTCTTTAATATATTTTGGAGACCATACCCTGGTCCGAGGTATCATTTGCAAATATATTTTCCAAAAAAATTGGTTCCATTCCATTTTGCTGATTTTTCTTTAGCAGTGCACAAGCTTTTTAAATTGATGTAGTCCCACTGTTTATTCTTTATATCCCTTGCTCTAGCAGATATATAGGTGAAAATATTGCTGCATGGAATATCTGAAATTTTCCTACTTGTGTTCTTCTCTAAAACTTTTATGGTGTCATGACTTATATTTTAAGTCTTTTATCCATCTCGAGTTTATTTTTCTGTAGGGGGTAGATTGGTGGTCAATTTTAATTTTTTTTTCGTGTACCTGTCAAGATCTCCCAATATCATTTCTTAGAGAGGCTATTTTTACTTCATTTTATGCTTCTTCCCCTTTGTCAAATATTAATTAACCATAAGGCCATGGGTTTATTCTGGGCTCTCTGTTCTGTTCCATTGGTCTGTGTGTCTGTCCTTATGGCAGTACCAGGCTGTTTTGATTACAGTGGCCTTGTAATACAGTTTGATATCAGGTATTGTGATCCCTCCTACTTTGTCCTTTTTTTAAAAAATTGCTAAGGCTATTTGGGATCATTTATGGTTTCATAAAAAATTTTGAAATGTTTGTTCTATATCTGTGAAATATGTCATTGGTACTTTAATAGGGATTGCATTGAATCTATAAATTGCTTTGGGTAGTATGGATATTTTGATGATGTTAATTCTTCCAATCCATGAACACAGTATATGCTTCTATTTATTTCTGTCTTCCTTAATTTCTTTCTTTAGTGTCTGTAGTTTTCTGAGTACAAATTTTTTGCTTACTTGGTTAGGTTTATTCCTAGGTACTTTATTTTTCTTGTTGCTCTATCA
>VMDR010035493.1:0-10751 GCA_007922815.1 Macrotus californicus | reverse complement strand
ATAAACAATTCTCATTGTCCTGGTACATTTCTGCCTATATCTGGTGAGGAATTGAAATAAAGATTTTAATGATATTTTTATCCCTCTAGCCAAGGTTTTTTAATACTTATTCTTAAGTAAAAATGGACTGTTTTCCTAGTCTGTAATTTTGAAGAAATTTCAGAGATGTACAGAGTGAAATTTGAACATTTTTAAATTAAAATGTCTTTATTATTTTGTTTCATATTTACACTTAGAGGATTCGCTGTGCAATTAATCTTTGTGGAAAAGACATCCTCTGATCAATGGCATTGGAAGTTAAAGGTCTTCTACTAAGTTTGGAGCTGCAGAAAAAGTTGGCAGTTGAAGTGACCAACTTTACCTTAAGTGTATTGAGTAAAATAATTTTATACGAAGCTTAAAACAAAAACAAACCTGCTTAGCGCAGAAATTTGGTTATCTTTCTCTAGTGCCATCAGGAGTCGTACTGTGCTGAGAACGATGTTGTTGCAGGAGCATTTAATGTTGTTTATTGAAACTTGAAGTTTGAACATTGAATTAGATTCACATTGTTCTGCTTTAACAAACTTTATCTGGAATGTGATGCCAATAAAATTTCCACAAATACTCATTTATGTTTTCTGATGTTTTAGTAGATAAGCCTGGATACACATTAATTTTAATATAGTACGTATCAGTTGTTGGTCTCACTCTTTCCAAAACAAAAGAATTTAGATATATTTAGGCCTATGAGAAAGTGCATATGGATGAATATTTTAGTTGAGCTAAGCACTGTCGATATTAACCATATATTTATTTTGTACACATTTTGAATCTGGTTCTTTGTCAAGTTATGAAAATACAATGATGTGCTAAGCAGATGAAGTCGCTGCCTTCATGGAGCGTACTGTCCAATATTGTTATTGGAAACTTTATTAATAATAGATAATTTGTTCTGATATCACTCAAAAATGTTGCAAACTCTTTTAACATCAAGGATCTTTTAAATTCTATCTTTTCAATGCCCTGATCAAAGGTCTTCATATTTTGAAAGCTTTGCTGATAAACCAGACTCTACATGTTAAGAAATAAAATTTCTCATTTAAATATTAGCAAAATGTATATTATACAGCTGACAATCAAATTTCCAATTCCAGGTACATAATCATCTCACATATTGAATTAAAATAATGAAGCATTTTCTTGAGCAAATATGTTTTAAGCATTTTGTGATTGTTCATAAATTCTGGGGAATCCTGCAGATTGGACACTGTGCTAAGTTTTACTTGTATATTTTTAAGTTCTTTGTTGGATTGGCCCTGGGCAAATTTAGTCTATGCATTGAGAAATCTCAGAACTTTATTTTAGAAACGTGGCTTCTCTTTCCTCAAATCCCCTCACTCCTCAGTTATCCCATGGTGGTTTCTGACTCAAACGCTCTACACACAATCCAATCTAAAGCAATATTTTCAGTCCTAATCCTTTATAACCCAGCTTCAGGGTTAGGTACAATTGATTATCCTAATTTCTATTTTTTTAAGACTTTATTTATTTATTTTAGAGATAGGGGAAGGGAAGGAGAAAGAGAGGGAGAGAGTCATCAGTGTGTGGTTGCCTCTCATGTTCCCCATACTGGGGACCTGGCCTGCAACCCAGGCATGTGTCCTGAGTGGGAATCAAAGTAGCAACCCTTTGGTTCTCAGGCCTGTGCTCAGTCCACTGAGCTATACCAGCCAGGGCTGATTACCCTAATTTCTTAAAAATCCCTTTTTATTTGAGTCTTACAGAATCGTTTGCTCCCAGTTTTCCTCCTCTTCCTTCTGTTCTTTAATTAAATCATATTTCTATTCCTATTCCTTGTACATCATTGATAAGTTTTGTTCCCAGAAAGACCCACCTTTGATCTACTTCTATTCACAATTTGCATGTTCTCCTTAGTAACTCTCCTTTGCACTGATGATGTCAAACACAATGTACAACCCAGAGGAATCCCATATGTACATTCACCATCTCCCTGATTCCAGACCCACATTCTTCATTGCTTGGTGGCCATAGTCATATGGATATTGTCCAAACATGCACATAGATAACCAAAACTTGTTTTCTTCTGTATTCTTAACCTTTCCTATAGGAATGAGTATGACTAAATTGTACTTGATTAAACATTCTCCCTGACTATCAAGACCCAATTTGTCACAAAGTCCAGTCAGAACTACATTTTGCCTCTACTATCTTCTCTACTTCCTCTAATTTAGTTCATCTTAGTACTTTCTTTATTTCACAAACACTCCTTGAGCTCTGTGTTTGTTTGCTAGCTCTGCCATAACAGTATCACCAACTGATTGGCTAAAACGACAGCAACTTATTGTCTCACTGCTCTGGAGACTACAAGTATGAGATCAAGGTGTCAGCAGAGTTGGCTCCTTTTGAGAATTATGATGGCTGTCTTCTCCCTGTGTCTCTTCATATCATCTCTCAATGTGCATCTGATTCTGTGTCCAGATTTCCTCTTTTTATAAAGACACTAGTCATATTGGATTAAACAATTGGATTGTCATTAAGCTCACCCTAACACCTCATTTTAATTTGATTACCTCTGTAATGATCCTTTCTCCAAATAAGGTCATATCTGCAACATTGGGGGTTAGAGCTCCAAAGGTATATTTTTTGGGGTGGACCCAATTCAGCATATAACAAAGCTCCTACTATGTGTCAGGTACTGTTTTAAACACTGAAGATACCATGAAGAGGAAAAGATGTCTATCTTGTGGATGTTAAAATCTAGGGGTGGGAAAGATTACAAATTATCCTTAAAACATGAACAAAACAATTAAAGCTGTTGTTAAGTACTATGGTTAAAATAAAATAGGGCAATATTGTTTCTTTTTAAAGAATTTTATAACTCCCCACCTCTCTTTGCCACCCTATTCACTCTGTGACATTGCCATTATAGTTCAGTAAGAGCATTTAGAAGGTTGTACTACAAATGAGCTGCATACATGTCTGTTCCTAAAGCCAATAATGAGCTCTGCAGGGACACATGTCTGTATCCCTAGAACATAGCAGGAAGCCTTGAACATGGCAAGGTTTCATTAAGTGAAATTGTTGAATGAATTCATTTCTGTGTCACTACTCTGCCACGTGCACTGAACTCAAATAGGGATAATAATAATGAAAACAATACTCTTTAAAGGGTGATGCTTTTTTGGCTTGCCCCGTATAAATAAAAGAATGGTTAGTAAGGAGTTATCTGGTTTACATATATAACTATAAATACAACTTAAAGAATTCATTAGTTTGGGGATTTATGATAAGAGAAGCATTAAACAGCATGGTTGAACTCTCACTACAGAATAAAAATAATAGAGCAATGTTAGTTACTGTAGAGTTGCTTGTATATAAAATAAATATACTCTCAGGTTCTGATGGTATTGTCTACGCTCTCCCCATTACGGATTGGTGGAAAACCTGTAACCACGTGGGCCTTAGTCAAGCATTGTCTGTCCAATATCCCAGACCTTATTTTGTTCCTTGGGTAGTTCTGGTACTGATAACCACCTCTGGCATGTTGTACAACTTTGCCCTGATGTATTAATTAAAAAATACTCTCAGAATTTCCTTATGTATTTGCTTAAATTCCACCCTTGGTGCATGATTTACACCAATGATATTTATGAGTAGTTTATTTTTCTTTCCAGTAAGAACAGTTATGTTTTTGATCAGGATTGGCTTTGGTACATCTTTGCTCTGTTTTTATATGACTTTTTCTTGGTGATGGCTGGCATATAATTAGCCTTTCAGAGAAAGTAACAAAAGTGACTTCCACATAAGAGTTAAGCTGAAAGGAACAGTTCCATTGGGCAAATATATGAATTCCATGGTGATGTTTGAGCTGTTTAAATGTCATAGGACTTCTCTGTGGAAGTGCTGCCTAGATTCTCGTAGGGTGACAAGGTCTGCTCTCCTCCTCACAATATTTCTGAATGATAGATGAGGAAGTACTGGGAAAAGTGAAAAGTGTCACGAAAGTGGAAGTAGTAATAGAAGTCTGATGACTTACTTAGGTCCGAATGGCTGATGTAGAATGAGCAAGTTTGAAGACAGAGCTTGATTTGAATTTGTGCCCTGAGACACTGTGTCTCTTTGATTGTACCGAGTTTGTGCCTTTCTGTATATGCTTAAATGTGTGTGTACTGAATCTGTTTTGTTCTAAATATATTTTGATGCACAAGCAATGGTATGGATAGCTTGAAATCAGGGCAGAAATGTGGGTTGGAAGTTGGGTACACTAAGCTGGGCAGAAGAAGTGGATATAATAGAAAACAGGAAGAGGGGGAGCTATGAGAGAGCAGAATAAAAAGTATATTAAAAAAACCCACCACCACCCTGGAGTGATGTGTTCTGAGGTGGCTGTGGTTTATATAAGAAATGAATCTTGGAAAAAGATATTTAACAAAGGGATTTTGTAAGCTAGAAACTGGATCCCCTTAATGTTCTTTTAAAACTTGAAATAATTATTTGACAGCTGGATTTTGCTCCCTTGGATTCTACTCCTTTCATTGACTAGATAATGTGGGGCTCACAGTTTTAAACATAAAGGTAAATAAAGAATAAGGCTTTTTCTAAGAATCTGAATACAGAGAGTCTGGCATTTAAATGTTTTAATTTCAAACTTAACGATATTACTAGTTCTAAGATTTGGTCAAAGTTTTGAATAGTAAGTGAAGTAAAAAGGGAAATACTGATATTGTGATTCTAAGAGTAACTAGTATTTCTATCATTTCTATTTAACAGGAGTTACTGAGTGAGGAGGAATACCTAGATGTAAATTTGGGGCTTTGGGAGGACCATTCCCGCTTCCAGGCAACTAGAGCATCCTTTAGTAAAGCTGCTCCACCAGCACTCTGGCTGGCGTTGCCAAATTTCTATGGATTAGGATTAGAGTCGGAAAAGGAGTCCATTCTATTTTAATTATTAACCACAGTGGTGTGTCTGGTGAGCTCTTGTAAAGAGTGGATTTGTCAGTGCTGAATGCCTCCCATGAAAATCAGCTTTCTTTTACTAGCTGTATCAGCAGGACCAATTTCTAGTGAATAGAAGAAATTCACCAACCTCACCTTCCATCTGAAGATACACCACAGACTGTCATAGTTAGTAATATAGTGCTTTTCCTGAGCTAGAAATATGGACGTGTCTATGAACGGCATGAATCGCACATGGGTCTGCATGGTGTAAACTGAAGAGGGCTGAAGGAGCCTTTCATTCCTAAGTCACTCTCCTTTTAGATTCTGGAAGACAACAAATTCCCACCATTACTCCCTTTTTAGTGACAACAGTTTTGCCACTGATAAATGTAATTAAGTGTTTAATTTAATTAACATCGGAGCAGTGACACATTTTGGCATTTTCATTAGGGTTGCCTCAGTCTGAATTAGTGTATCAAATTAGCCGATATAAATAGAGGGCCCTCCATAAATCAGGAGGGAGCAAAGTCTGAGAGAAAGGATTGGGGTGGGCACGAACAAAAGGGTTAGAGAAACAGGAGGGATAGAGAAAGAAAACTGTGAAAAGAACGGCGTGGGGAGTTAGTGAGGAGGCGAGAGGGAAAAACAAGCTCCTTCAAAATCTGGTCTAGGATCAGTCTTGTCCTGACCAAGTGACAAGAAAAAAGTCCTCCTATTTTTTTCTTTTAAATGAATTACATGAGGATTCTCTTTATTACATTATTGAAATAAATTTTAACCCAAACCTTCGTGTTCATGATAGATTATTTCATAAAAACAAGGAAACAGATAAAACAAAAATTTTTTTTGGGGTTTCATACACAGTAGTACATTTAGAGGTGAATTTTATAGACTTTACTCCAGCAATTCTTTATATTTGTAAAATATATCTAAAAGTATTTCTTATGTTTTTGTGGTAAAACAAAACATTGATCTGGTTTACTCACAGAGTTCATTTTAGTCATATGGAAAGGCACTGTGATGTTAAGCTCTTGTATTCCTGTTGAAAATAGAATCTTGCACGGAAAGAAGACCCTAAGCACTTTATTTAATTTGATCTGAAACCCATACGCTGTCATTTAGAGAGATGGAGTATAAGAACCTGGTGGGTATAAAATGTGCTCCACATGGTCCTATTTAGAAAGATGCCTCAAATGTGAGTTTTCACAAGCTCCACAAAACACATTTTCACACCAAATTTGATACAGATATGTATTACAAAATTTCCCTATTGCCATTTGAATATAGAATGGAAAAGTTTCCCTTGAGTTTGCAAGAGTGTTTTCAAGTATAAGTGGGGAAAGAACAAACTGTATTAACACCTGCTGCTTGAAACTGCATTGTGGCATTTCAACTTTCAGAGATTATAGTAAAGAACATGTTTTTCCTTAAAGGAGATCCAAGTAGCTTTACATATACAAAAGAGAGTCTCTAATGGGTGTTCTCATTAATTGTCAATTTAAAAATGATTTCCAGCTCTGGCTGGTGTGACTTGGTTGGAGCTCCATACTGCAACCAGGTTGTAGGTTCAACTCCTGGTCAAGCCACATACTTAGGTTGCGGGTTGATCCCCCATCCAGGCGCAGGTGCGTGTGACATCTGGTTTGTCCTTGGACGAGGATAAAAAGAGTGATTTCCGACACACGTACAGTGCTGTTAGCCCTGACAAATGGGTTTGGGGTTGGGGGGTGTTGGGGAAGGACTGGAAAGGTCTTGTGTCAATGCATGTATTTGTTCAAGTTGTATAGTTGTCAAGGGAGCCATATCTATGAGGCCATTGATCACATGCATGCATAATTTAACTTATAGGAGAGTGTGGGCACCTGTGTAGAGTACAGTATCTGGTGATTCTGGGCTTCTTGGTTGGGTGTCAAAGTAGTAAAGGAGAGTCCAGCCTGGCCCATGTGTTTATATGTGCACTCAAGAGAACACACAAAACATGTTACATAGACATAGAAGTGTTAGCCTGGTTGCTCCTTGCACAAACCGCACTCTGGCATCACTTAAACATGTATGCTCTTAAAGTTGTATGAGTAAACACTAACTTTAATGTGTGCTTTTTATCTTGAGAAAGGAACACCTATTTTAAATTCACACAAAGGCACTTTATATAGGACAGTGACGGTCCTGGGACAATAAGGGGACATTCTACTCTTTTCTTCACAAACTTCTGCATTGTTTGTTTTATTTTTACAAAAGCATTTTAATTTCATATTTTTATATTTAAAAGGCATGAAGTTTATGCAACTAAAAAGCAAAGTTGATTGTCTAGGAGGCGTGCCATAATGCCCAAATGCTGGCACCCATGTAGAGTATCTTTCTCAAAATCCGGAAACGAGGTTGCTTATCGTGCAGCCATGGAAATCTGCTCCGTGGAGAAATGACTGAGCACTGTGCCCATGAATTCCGGATTAACGCAGCTTGCGTAGGTAAGCAGTGCTCTCACCTGAGGTTCTAAAAGATGTGGATATAACTTTACAGTGTCTCATTGATACCAGACTGACTTAAGCCATTCAGAGTTGAGTGTATGCAGGGATGCAAGGCATGTGATTGCGTCTTGCATGGGCAGGTGCTGTGAAATCACAGATCTCTCTAAGGCATAGAAAAGGAGGTACATCTGTTGCAGTGTCTAAGGTTTCTCCAATTACATGTTGGTTAAATAGTCAGTCATTCAGCAAGTATTAATTTAGCATTCACCAGATATGAGGAGAAGAAGAGCTTGCTGGCCTTGATCCAGATTTTTTTTTTTTGCCTGGGCTTGCACTTGGTGTGTTTCCCAGCATTGCCAGTAACAGCATTCTCCTCAAAACGGCCAGATGAGCATGCTGTCTAGCCGGCGAGCTACTCCCGTCCCCACAGCAGGTCTCAGTTCAGTGCTAGGCCCAAGCCACAGCAATCTGCATTCTGTGTGGCCTTCAATGGATTCTTAAGATATCTTTTTGCTGCAACAATTAGGCATTTCAATCTATTGTGAACCTGTTTGTTTGTTCTGGGAATTCAAGTTTCCAAAATTTTTTCATGGTTTAAGCTAGTCTTATGTAAAGTTTTGTGATCTTAACTACATTATATAAATATTTATGGATATTATTATAAAATAACATGTAACAGAAAAGATAAAAAAAGATATGTCATTTCTAAGAGATAAAAGCAGTTAATAATTCAACGAGTAGCCTTCCAGAGTTTCTCCCATGCAAGTCGTTATGAATCATATTTTCTAAAAATGAGATTATGAAATACATGCTGATCTGTAACTTGTTTTTATACTTAACAAAATATGATGAATGTCATACTGATAAATGTAATATCTACATCATCTTTTCATCTGTATAATATTACATTTATGTTTGTCTTTTGAATATCTTTAATGCTTACATTCCTCTAACACTGAAGTTTACTCTTTAGATGAACAGGAATCAATTGTACTTACACTTTGCTAGCTATTGGGAATCCGTAGTCCTGATTCACATATTAATACAAAGTGCTAAGTTTGTATTAATTGTCACCTTGTTCCTGAGGCTAAAGTCTTCTATAACCTCTGAGATAAAATTCTCTGTAACACTACTTTACATTCTGGGCAGACCTAATATAATTTTTATATTAAAATGCTTTATGTGGAATTTTTTTTAAGTCCTGAAACTCGGAGCTGTCTTTTCTTTCTGGATTTCACAAGTTAGGTTTTGTAAGGAGTAAGGGGCTGTGTCTACTCTCCATGCGGGCACATTCTGTTCCCACAGTCCCCAGCTTGGCGACCTCTGCTCTCCCGTGCTGAGCAGCGCCAGCCCCTGGAGCCCTGCGGCTCTCTCAGGGTAGCGTGCTTCTGTTGAGACCTGGAGTGCAGCAGGTTCACTTTGCCGTGGGCTCACAATTTCTTTTTAATTAGGAGCTGGCATAACTCTAAATAGCCATTCTTTTGCTTTTTAATAAGGCACATTTATGTTAAATGGGAAGGCAATTTAACTTTGCAGAAGCCGTAACACCGGTCTATCCCCAAGGCACTGTGTACTAAAGATTGACTGGGGAGGACACTTTTTCTGTGATCCTGTAGAGCTGTTCATATTGAAAGAGTAGATATTCACATTATGGAATTTACCTTGGCTTGTACTAGGATTGGCAAAAACCTTAGGTAAATAGGCAGGTTTCTTGAACCCAACTGCTGAATTTTCAGATAAATGACTACTCCATGTCTCACTGCTGTTAGAAAAGCAATCAGTCATTCCAGCTGATATTATATAAAATACATAATATATATAATATATATTCATTTTATATATTGAGTGTTAACTATATAATTAAGATTATATGCCTTTAATATCTTAGACATTATAATAGATACTTTGCACATATAGTCTATGTTAACCCCACAATCTGCGACGGATTCGCAATGGGTTCACATCATACTTAAAAAAATCCAAACTCCAGTGCAGAGTCCTATATGATTTGGACTATCTCAAAGGCCTGCATTCTTCCCACTCTCCCTTTTGTTCATTCCAATATCACCCATTTTTTCTATGTGCTTGCTATGCTTTTGGTGATACTTTAAAAGTTTTGAGCCTTCACAATAACTTATGACGTGCTGTTATCAGTCCAATGTTAAAAATGAAGACTTTGAAGCACAGAGAGTTCCCACAGCCAGTAAGTTTTGAGACTGGAATTCAAACCTAGGCAGATGGGTTCCAAAGAATGAATTCTTAGCACTATGTAACACTATTACTACTCACTAGCTTTACTAAAAAAAGGGCAAAAACAGGGTAACTGCAAAGGCCTCCTGGTTTGAAGTGATAAATGCATGTAGAGCCCTAAAGAACACCTTGGGTTGCTCGTAGACATAGAAGTGACTGTCCTTCCAATGCTGACTTTGGCAAAGGAAAAGAGAACATGGCTTTGTTTTTTTTTCTTTCTGGGTGACCATGTCCTTATTCATAGTTCATTTCACACTTAAACATTTAGATATATGACAGCCTAAGCAGCATGCCATGAGATTGGGAGATTTCTTCTTCTACCAGTCTCAGAATACCTAGTCGTCAATAATTATGATTATATTGGGTTGGCCAAAAAGTGTTTTTTTTTTTCTGTAAGAGGATTCTAGTAGTGCTTACTTGTCTTTAACTTCATTCTAAAGAATTTTGTTAGATTATATTGTGACAGCTGTCACGTCAGCGTGCATTTATAAAAAACTTATCAAAATTAGTGAATTTTTGTGCCACCATTTTGTTAGGGAAGGTGGAAGAAAATATACAACACTTTTGGTGTACTATGCTTTATTATTTCAAGAAAGGTAAAAATGCAATGGAAAAGCAAATAAAAAGATTTGTGCAGTGTGTGGAGAAGGTACTGTGACTGATGAATATGTCAAAAGTGGTTTGTGAAGTTTCATGCTGGATATTTCTCACTGGGTAAAGCTCCACAGTCGGGTAGATCAGTTGAAATTGATAGAGATCAAATTGAGACATTAATTTAGAACGATCAACATTATACCATGCAGGAGATAGCTGGCACACTCAAAATATCCAAATCAATAAAGTTATTGGTGAAAATGAAAAATGTGTCTTTTATTTTATGTAAAAAAAAAACCACATGAACTTTTTGACCAACCTAATATGTTCATTACTAATTTATTATTCAGGTTGCTTGGTGCTGGATTTATGCAGTGGGTCAGCTAAGCAAACATTTAGCACATTAAGCAAGTCTTATATAAATGAGAAATAAAAATTAAAAAAATTTATTTGAAATCAACCTAACTTCAAATTAAAGGAACCATTGTTATGTTGG
>VMDR010035492.1:0-10748 GCA_007922815.1 Macrotus californicus | reverse complement strand
TAGAAATTTATCATATAATTTCCACATTAATTCTTTGTTTAATAAATGTACAGTTTTTCTATTAGTCATTTTTCAACTTGTCAAGCTCTCTGGACACATCTACCAAAATTGGTTTACCACATCCTTTGCTACCAGAATAAGAAAATGCTTGCAGGTTTATAAACCTGTTAACTTATTTCTGTAGCTTATTTTTACATGCTTTTTGTGCTAATATAACATTTCCTTGTCTTTGTAACCAAGCTAACTCTTATTCATTCTTCCAGACTTTGCCTGAGTGTTTCTTCCTTCAGAATACTACTTCCTTTTACTCTCATTCCTTTTAGTAGATCCACCATGCTCACCCTGGACATCATTCACTCGTATATCACATGATATCAATGCACCCAATTGCTAATTCTTTACTTCATTGTCACTTCTGTTGGACACATATGCTCTTGGAGTAGAAGCTGAGCCTCATTTGTATTAGTACCATACTAACTGCTCAATATGTGTTTGTTGTTTTAATGACCCTATCAGTTTAGCCTTTACTATAGCTTATTAAAACCATTCCTCTGTTGGGTAATGAAGCATGATTTCTCCTAGAGGAATGCACAGTTCTTTCTCAAAGTAATTAAATAAATACTTTCTTCTAAGTTGCTTAAATTAAGGTGGGTAAAAGTGACTTGGTACACATTACATGATAGGTCAGTAGATAAAATGAAAGAAATATATCATGGCTATCATTCAGGCAAGGGATCTTAGAATTGAGAGGAGCCTGAACATCTTAGACATTGTTACACTGTTTTATCTGCATCTTTGTGACTATGCTCTGTGTGTCAGTCTGTTTCACTGTTGGGCTTTCCTAATTAATATATAATCGATACAAAATTTGCCTTCATGCACCTTCCATTGAACAGTCTGAACGGTTGCATGTGACTATACAAATGATATCTCTAGAGATCTATTATTTTTGCTTTCATTTTTTCCTACATTTTTAACTGTATAAAATCCATATCTTGATCTATCAGACACTTATTTTAAAATCTCAGCATCCTGATTACTTTACTTTTGGGGAAAAAAAACCATACTTTGTCAATTACCTTTAAAATGTGTCATCTGGAACTGATCATCAGATATAGATATAAAAGGACTCTTTCATTCCTGAAAAATGGTCCTTTTCTTACATCTCTGGAACCGAATATGTAGTTAGCTTTTTTCATAACAGCCATGTCGCACTGCTGGCAGTTATTAAACGTGTGGTCAACTAAATCCATTAGTGTTTTTCAGATGACCAGTATGAAAGCCTTACTCAATATAATCTAAAAGTACACTGCTTTATCATTATTCTTTTAAGTTTCTCCTGCTTGTTTTGGGCCTTGTAAGGCATATTGAATTCCTTGTATACAAGTAAGAAAAAGATTAAGAATCTCATGAGTACCTCAACCCTTTCAATAGGCTCACAATTTCCAAACCAAGTTATTGGGAGGCAGAGTTATTCGAAACAGACACAGCTGTTACTAAAAAGCTGTATATAGTAAGAGATGTCAGACAGAAAGACAAACGCCATATAATTTCACTTACACATGGAATATAAAAAACAAAATAAGCAAATAAAACAGAAACAAACTCATAGATACAGAGAACATATTGATGGTTGCCAGATGTGAGAGGAGTTTGGGGAATATGTGAAAAAGAAAGAAAAAGTGGTTAAGATGTGCAAATGGCCAGGTACAAAATAGTCATGGGGATGTAGTGTGTAGCATAAGGAAAATAATCAACAATATTGTATTAACTATGTATGGTGTTTGATGGATACTAGACTTAATAGGGGATCACTTTGTAAGTTTTATAATAATGTCTAAAAACTATACCATACACCTGAAACTAATCTAATACTGTGTTGAAGATGGCAGAGGAGTAAGTGGAAGCTCAGTAACCTCTTCCCAGGACCGAACTGGAATTACAACTAAATGAAAGGAAAATCATCCTGAATAACCAACTGAACACTAGCTAGAAAGAAGCCTTAAAACCAAGGACATACAGAAGAAACCACTTTACAACAATGAGACTTGTAGGGTGTGAAGAGATGTGAGAAGGCTGCCTGGGTTCCCACAGGTGGCACCTGTGTGCTGGAGGGATATTTCAGCAGCCAGGGGGTCTCCTGGAGAGGTGTGGGGTCTAAATACCAAGCAAGTCTCACCAGCCAGGATACCAGAATCGGGAAAAGAGTCCAAATTACATATGGCTATGAAAAGCAGCAGAGTTTCTGTCCACCAGGGAGAGATGACTAGAGATGCAGAGAGCCTCTTAAAGTACCAATGCACAAAATTTCATTTGCAGCCACTTACCCAAGGCTCTGGTAGAGGGAGGGCAGAGTGAACTAGAGATGCTTGAGGAGAGACTGGGGTTGGTGGCTCTGGAGAGAGAGTTGAAGGAACAGCCTCCAGGATCCCTGTGCTGCATCATTCCCAATACTGCAGAAGCCATATCTCTCAGGCAGAGCACTCTCCTCCAAGTGGCAGCAGAGGGGAAGCAATAGCCCCACACGCAGAATGCCTCTCACCTCACCCTGTGGAGCTTAACCCAGGTTGCTAAGTGCAGCTGGAGGCTCTTTCAGTGATTAAACCTAACAGCAAAGGCAGGTTTCTGGGAGCTCTGAGGCTTTAGCTGACCCTCCCCCAGGCCTGGTGCAAGTAAAATCCTGCCCGGGTACACTGCCAGGTTCTTTCTGCACACAGCAAGGTACAGTAGAGGAAGCCACAAGCTGTGAATTGCTAATAGCTTCACTGAGGTTGCCCAGGGGCAGGCACAGGGAGCAGCTGACATAGGTCTACACTAGAGTCTTTGCAGGTCTACCTAATACACAGAAGAAACACAAAGAGGCAGCCAAAATGAAAAGACAAACAGGCCCCAAATAAAAGAATCCTCCAGAAGAAAAACTAAATGAAAGGGAGGCAAACAATTTATCAGATATATAGAACTTAGAGTAGTGATTATAAGGATGCTCAACAGCATGAAAAAAGACATACAAATCATAAAAAAGACCAGTCAGAAATAAAGAATGCAATATCTGAAATAATACACTAGGAGAAATAAATAAAGAGTAGGTTAGGTGAAGCAGAGCATCGAATAAGCGATTTGGAAGAGAAGGTAGAAAAAACAACCAAGCACAAAGGCAAAAGAGAAAAGAATTTTAAAAAATGAGGAGAGCTTTAGAAACATTTGGGACATGAAGCACAACAACATCCACATCAAGACAATACCAGAAGGAGAAGAGACTGAGCAAGGGATCGAGAACATACTTGAAGAAATAATGACTGAGAACTTCCCTAATATGATGAAGGAAAAATACATACAAGTTCAGGAAGCACGGAGAGTCCCAAACAAGAGGGATTCAAAGAACCACAACAAGACATATCGTAATTAAAACAGTAATCACATAATTACATTATGTCTAGTAATGGGTATAAAAGGAGAGAGATCAACAGAAATACAGTCATAGTCAGGGATTTTAACACCCCACTGACTTCAATGGAGATCTTACAGGTCCAAAATCAGCAAGGAGAAAGCAGCCTTAACTGACACACTAGATCATATAGATGTGATTGACATCTTCAGAGCATTTCACCCCAAAGCAGCAGAATATGCAAACTTTTCAAGTGCACATGGAACATTTTCTAGGATTGATGGCAGTTAGGACACAAAACAAGGCTCAGTAAATTTAGAAGACTGAAGTCATATCAGGCATCTTCTCTGACCACAATGCTATAAAATTGGAAATCAATCACAAGAACACTGAAAAACATGCAAAGACATAGAAGCTAAATAACATGTTATTTAACAATGAACAAGTCAACAATGAGATCAAGAAAGAAATCAAAAGATACCTTGAAACAAATGAAAATGAGAACGCAACAATCCAAAATCTGTGGGACACTGGGAAAGCCGTCCTGAGAGGGAATTTCATAGCATTACAGGCCTATCTCTAGAAATAAGATAAAGCTCAAATAAATAATCTAACTTCACATTTAAATGAATTTGAAAAAGAACAACAAAGCCCAAAGTAAGTAGGGAAGAAAATAATAAAGATCAGCGCAGAAATAAACAAAATAGAGTCTAAAAAATGATACAAAATATAAATGAATCCAAGAGCTTTTTTTTTTAAAAAAGATAAACAAGATTGACAAACCTTTAACCAGACTGATTAAGAAGAGAAAGAACCTGAGTAAATAAAATCAGAAACATAAGAGGAGAAAATAACAACAGACACCAAAGAAATACAAAGAATTGTAAAAAAATATTATGAACAGGTATATGTCAAAAATAGGACAACCTGGATGAAATGGATAAATTCCTAGAAATATATAACCTTCCAAAAGTAAATCAGGAAGAATCAGAGAATCTGAGTAGACAGATTGCAATTAATAAAATTGAAGCAGTAATGAAAAAATTCCCAAAAAACAAAAGTTCTGGATCAGATGGCTTCAAAAGTGAATTTTACCAAACATTCTGAGAAATAACTCCATTTCTCAAACTATTTCAAGAAATTCAAGAGGGAAGACTCCCAAGTTCATTTTATGAGGCCAGCATTATCCTAATTCCAAAACCAGAGATACTACAAAAAAAGAAAACTATAGGCCAATATTCCTGATGAACACAGATGCTAAAATCCTGAACAAAATATTAGCTAAGTGAATACAGCAATGCATCAAAAAGATCATACACCATGATCAAGTGGGATTTATTCTGGGAATGCAAGGTTGGTACAACATTCTTAAATCAATCAATATGATACACCACATAAACAAAATGAAGGATAAAAACCACATAATTATATCCATAAATGTGAAAAAGCACTTGATAAAATCTAGCACATATTTATGATAAAAACTCTCAGCAAAATGGAAATAGAGGGGACATACCTAAACATAATAAAGGCCATAAATGACAAACCCACTGTGAATATCATATTCAAGGGGCAAAAACTACAAGGATTCCCCTTAAGATTGGCAACATGACAGGGATGTCTGCTTAACCTCTCTTATTCAACACAGTGCTGGAAGTCTTAGCCACAGCGATGAGACAAGAAGGAGAAATAAAAGGCATCCAAATTGGAAAGGAAGTAAAACACTCTCTATTTGCAGATGACATGAACTATACATAGAGAACCTCAAAGATTCCACCAAGAATCTAATAGAACTGATAAATGAATTCAGCAAAGTGGCAGGATATAAAATTAATATCTAGAAATCAGTTGCATTTTCATATGCCAATAATGAACTATCAGAAAAGGAAATTAAGAAAACAATCCCATTCATGATCGCTTCAAAAACAATAAAATACCTAGGAATAACCTAAGCGAGGATGTAAAAGACATGTACTTAGAAAATTATAAGACACTGAAGAAAGAAACTGAAGAAGATACAAATAAATGGAAGCACATAATGTGTTCATGGATACGAAGAATTAACATCATTAAAATGTCCATACTACCCATAGCAATCTATATCCTACATATTCAACACAATTCCTATCAAGATACCAATGACATATTTCACAGAACTAGAAATATTTCAAAATTGTATATGGAATCACAAAAGGCCCCACATAGAAATAGCGATCCTGAGAAAGGAGAACAAAGTTGGGGAATCATGCTACCTAACATCAAACTACACTTGAGGCCATAGTAATCAAAACAGCTTGGTATTGGCATAGAAACAGACACATAGATCAATGGAACGGAATAGAGAGCCCAGAAATAAACTCACAACTTTATATAGTCAATTAATCTTCGACAGAGGAAGCAAGCACATTCAATGGGCTAAAGATATTTTATTCAATAAATGGTGCTGGGAAAATTGGACAGATATGAGCAGAAAAGTGAAACTAGACTATCTTCTTACCACACACAATAATAAATTTAAATGGATTAAAAACTTAAATTTTAAACTTGATGCCATAAATTCTAAAGGAAAACATAGGCAGTAAAATCTCAGACATCACTTGTAGCAATATTTTTTTATGATACATCTCCTCAGGCAACGGAAATTAAATAAATAAATAAATAAATAAATGGAACTACATCAAACTAAAAAGTTTTTGTAGAGCAAGGGAGATCATCAACAAAATAAAACAACAACCCATTGAATGGGTGAACATATTCGCCCATATATTTGATAAAGGGCCAATATCCCAAACTTACAAAGAACTTACGAAACTCCACACTAGAAAAAACAAACAATCCATTTAAACAATGGGCAAAGGACCTGAATAGACACTTCTCCAAAGAGGACATACAGATGGTTAATAGACCTATGAAAAGATGCTCAACATCACTAATCATCACAGAGCCAAATTAAAACCACGATGAAGTATCACCTCACACCTGTCAGAACGGCTACCATCAATAAATCAACAAACAACAAGTGCTGGTGAGGACGTGGAGAAAAAGGAATCCTCATCCACTGTTGGTGGGAATGTAGGTGTGTGCAGCCACTGTGGAAAACTGAATGGAGATACCTCAAAAAATTAAAAGTGGATCTGCCTTTTGACCCAGGGACCCCACTTTTGGGAATATATACGCACGAATCCAAAACCTATTTCAAAAGAACATTAGCAGCATTATATATTCATAGCAGCATTATTTACAATCACCAAGATTTAGAAACAGCCCAAGTGTCCATCAGTAGATGAGTGGATAAAACAACTCTGGGATATTTATACAAAGGAATGCTATTCAGTCACAAAAAAGAAGAAAGTTTTATACTTTGCGATGGCATGGATGGACCTGGAGAGCATCATGCTAAGTGAAACAAGCCAGTCAGAGGAAGACAAATACCATATGATTTCACTCATATGTGGAATCTAATTAATACACTGAACTAACAAGGAAAACAGAGACAGACTCATAGAGAGCAGGATTATAGATAGCTATTGGGAGGGATTCGGGGTGGTAGGGCTGAGCAAAAAGGAAAAACGACTCATGGACATGGGCAGCAGTGTGTTGATGGAGGGGATATAAAGGGGATAAATGGTAATGAAAAAACATAGTAAAAATACTGTATGTTAACTATAATTGAAAAAAATTATTTAAAAGAGTTAGGAATTATTCTTATGAAGAAACTTGACTGTTTTCTCACCTTACACTTAACTCAGCACTATCATACATATAGTGGTATAATATAATCTACATGGATTTTGTTATGAAGATGTGGACACAAAGTAGATTTTACCTAACAAAATAGAAGAACATGAGCTTTGGAATCAGACAGACATGGATCAAATTTTGACTTGGCACATGTAAGCAGAGTGATATTGAACAACTTACTTAACATCTCTGAATGAAGCTCCTTATTTGTGAAGTAAGGAAAATATAATAATTACTTCTGTAGTGTTTGTGAGGACTGGTAAAGCTAGATATGAAAAATGTGTAGCATAGTATCTGGCACATAGTAGGCCTACAACAGGCAAATGAGAAAGAAATCACATCAGGAAAGCTTGTCTTGAGCCAGCTACACAAGAACATGAAGGAATCGTAAAATAAAAAAATATCTCATACATAAGACTTAAAATTTGGAAACCAGAAGGCTAGGAACCATGTGAGGTATCATTCATTATGATTAAATTCTGTTACCTGGACAGGCCTTACATCACTGTGACTGTTGTGTAAACCCAATAAGAATTAAAACAGTGGCATAAAACAAAATTAGAAAACAGAAAAAAGGGAGCAACTAAGGAATTAGTGTTTAAGTTAGTGACACAGGCATTAATCAGAACCATATAGATTTTTGGTTCAAGAAAGCTTCTACTTTAGATAAATTGCCACGATGAAAAGGACAGCGGGCACATATGCATAAAACGCTGACTGAGGAGAAACGTAAACCGGATCAAAATAACCTTACGGTGTTATAAACAGCAAGTGGCAGAAGAGTATATTGAAAAACTGCTAGTGTGTACGCACTGCGGAGGTGGTTCTGATGCCCCGGCTTCTGACCTTGATGCGTGTAAATGCTGCGGGGCTTGGCAAGTGGTCTTTTGTGAACAGAGAATTCTTTTGTTTGTAAATTCTTAATATTTGATCTCAGTGAAGAGAAATTTACTGAGATCAAACATTAAAGCTACATTGAGTCCGAAAGAGCCGTTTACAAGGATAACAAGAAAGCAGGTATTATGACGACTGGGCTGATGGCTACCAGACTGAAAATTAAAAGCATTCTGTAGAATAAACATCACTATGTTATGTTGCGTGCACTGCCACCACTGCCAAAAAGGGGATATTTAAACATTAAATTCCTAGTGAGTCAGAGTAACGGACAAATTGGGGTCTAACGTGTGCCTGCATGTGGTGGAAAACAGAGGAAAAAGTTATTGAGTTTCAAGGCTGACTTTCTTTTGGTCTCAGGGAAATAAGATTTATGACTTACATGTAGTTTTTGTCCTTTGAAGGTTACACAATAATAAAATAATAATAAAAATGGCACTTGAGATGGTAAGTCAGTAGCCAGGTCACTGAGAGTGACCCTCTAAAAGTATAAGAATTCAGTTTGCAAATCGGCTTCAGAAACTATCACTTAGTACTTAAATTTGGGAGAAATTACCTGACATGCAATTGTTTCAAGGGAAGGTTTTTTAATGTTAGGACTTTTTTTCTTAAAGGAAAGTTTTTCTTATGAAGCTTCTTTGTGTCAACCCCTAAAATCCCATTTCTACCATCTTACCTCTGGCCATTACTTCCCTTAATTCTGACTATAATAATTGGCCCCTCTGCTTCTACTCTCTCCCTGTTAGGGTTTATTGAGTTCCCAGGCCACCCTGGCAGCAATATTTTGTAACAAGTGAAGCTGCTGCCCCAGTGGACAACTTCCTACGATGACACATTTATGTCTGTGATAACACGATCTGTCCTGGACTCTGCCTGCCTGCTTCCGTCCGTCCCGTACTCCATCCGTGAATTTAGGCTTTCAGTTTCAAACTCTTTGTTCCCCTGACTCTAGGTGGACTATTTCAGTCTGACCTCCCTCTTGCTGACCCTCCAGCTCTTAACAGAATCTAAAGATGATTTCTCTGCTGCCACATCCTGGCTTCTAGACTCTACAATTGTTTGTAGAAGATTATTTCCTTGAAGTGTGGCCTGATTTTACCCTCTAGCTTATTCTAGCAATTTTGTACACCATCGCCTTCAGGAAGAATTGTCATCTTTGCATTCTTCAAAACTTTCTAATCTTAAAAACTTTCTGTGACATTTTCAGCGGGGTTAAAATATCGTGGTTTAGCACTGAAGGTTTTCCTCAATACGGTCTAACAGTTTATATCCTTATTCCTGCCCATATAAACCTAATGCTTAAGGCAGGTTGAGGTTCTCCCATCTCCAAGAGACAGGAATGTTCTTATCTTGCACCTTTGCTCCAGCTGCCTCACCCACCTGGAGTGTTTTCATTATCATCTCCTTGCCTGGCCATACCCCAGGTTCCTTTAACTTCCAACATACCACTCTTTCTCCATCAGGTTTTCCTAACCAATCACTTCTATGGATCCCTCACATTTGCACTTGTACCAAAACTTATTTTATTACAATTTATTTTTTATTCTGCTTATTATGGCCTTAAACCATTGACTGCTGGTAGCAGCTGGGGTAAAATAAAAATTGTAGTGTGGTCCAGTAACACTGTCAATAGATTCTGCACATTAAAGAATTTTTTTTTCATGTAGAATTCAACAGGTTTGATTCAGAAAAAGCCATGATGACCTATATAATCCCTGTCTGGTCCAACACCCCAGAACAGAAAAAAGCCATTAAGGAGTAAAAACTGACCACAGCCAAGCGTTTACTCAACATGCACCAGGAAACAAAGAACATTGTTATTATCAGTAAATGGGTGTATTTTATGTGTATATGGGAAAGTGCTAGGAGCTACAGAAACACTGATTTCAATAATTAATTTCAGAGTTTTCAATAGGCAGACAAAAAAGAATCCTTCTCAATTAAAAGTGTTGCCTCTAATCTTATGTTATTAAAAGAATTAGATTTTTTTTTTTTAGGTTTACACTCAAATTTACACATACCACATACATATCCACTACAAATTTGTGTGGATCAGGGAACTTTCCCCTTGCCTGGACTGGAGTCTCTTCTGCATGCTCTCCATTTAAAAAAAAATTAAAATCATTTTTTAAATTTCAATTATAGTTGACATACACTATTATATTAGTTTCAGGTACCCATCCCAGTGGTTAGACATTACACAACTTAATAAATGTTCATCCTGATAAATATCACACCCATCTGGCACCATGCAGTTACTAGACTATTTTTGACTATATTCTCTATGTTGTACTTTACATCCTCATGACTATTCTGGAAAAATCATTTGAATGTCTTAATCCCTTCACCCAGCCCCCAGACTCACTCCCATCTGGCAACCATCAAAATGTTCTCTGTATCTATGATTCCGTTTTTGTTCTTATTTGTTTTTTTAAGTTTAATTGTTGGTAGATATGTATTTATTGTCATTTTATTGTTCATATTTTTGATCTTCTTCTTAAAGAAGACCCTTTAACATTTCATATAATACTGGTTTGGTGGTGATGAGCTCCTTTAGTTTTTTCTTGTCTGGGAAGCTCTTTATCTGCCTTTTGATTCTAAGTTATAGCTTTGCTGGGTAGAGTAATCTGGTTTTAGGTCTTTGTTTTTTATCACTTTGAATATTTCTTGCAACTCTCTTCATGCCTGCAAAATTTGTTGAGAGTCTTACAGGGAGCTCCCTTATATG
>VMDR010035491.1:0-10751 GCA_007922815.1 Macrotus californicus | reverse complement strand
CCAGATTGGGGAAGTTTTCCTTCATTATTTGTTCAAATAAGTTTTCAATTTCTTGCTGTTGTACTTCTCCTTCTGGCACCCCTATAATTCAGGTATTGGAATATTTCATGTTGTCCCAGAGATTCCTCAGCCTCTCTTCATTTTTTTCAATTCTTGTTTCTTCATTCTGTTCTGGCTGGATGATTATTTCTTCCTTTTGCTCCAAATCGTTGCTTTGAGTCCTGGTTTCCTTCCTGTCACTGTTGGTTCCCTGAATATTTAGCTTTATTTCATTTTGGGTATCTTTTATTTGTTCTTTCATTTTTCCACCAAGCTCAATCAGTTCTGTGAGCATTTTGATTACCAGGGCTTTAAATTCCCCATCAGATAGGTTGACTATCTCTTTGTCGCTTAGTTGTATTTTTTTTGGAGCTTTGATCTGTTCTTTCATTTGGGCCCTATTTCTTTGTCTCTGTGTATCTATTAAGTTGTAAGGGGGCAGGGCCTTAGGTTTTCACCAGGGCAGGGCAACCCTCCTTGCTGTGCTATGGTGCTGCCTATGGGGGAGGGGCCAGAGAGGGAACAATGCGTCTCGCCTGCTTGGCTCTAGCCCACTTTCCATCGAACTCTTGTGTGAGACTGGGGGTTTCTCCTACTGCAGCAACTGCTGTAGTCCACAGTCGGTACTGAGTCTGAGTTTCCCGTTCAGTCAGCCCCTCCCACAGGGTCTGCTGCCTCGCTGTGGGTTCTTACCAGTCTGGTTGTTCTGGCTGATTGTTTCTTTAATTCCTTGGTTGTCTGAGCTCCTTGAAGTTTGATTTTCTGGCATTTCTGGTTGTTTACTGATTTTAGATTGGTTGTTATTCTCCTTTTGGTTGTGCGAGGAAGCAAAGGGTTTCTACCTACACCTCCATCTTGGCCGGAACTCTACGTTTCAGTTTTGAAGAAACTGCCAAACTGTTTTCCAAAGTATTGCAGCATTTTACCTCCTCACTAGCAGTGTATGAGACTTCCTGTTATTCCATGTCCTTGCTATAGCTTAGAATAATTATGTGCTTTGAAATTGAGATGTTATAATAGTTGTACAGTAGTATCTCATGAATGTTGAATATCTTTTCATGTGTTTATTTGCCATCTGTACATCTTTTTAAATTAAATTCCTGTTTAAACCTTTTGCCTGTGATTAAAACTTGGGTTGTTTGCTTTCTCACTGAGTTTTGAGAGTTCCTTAAATATTCTAGAGATAAGTTCTTTATCACAGATATTCTTTTTTCATTTTAAGTATTTTTGCGAGCCTGTAGCTTGTCTTTTCATTATTCTCACAGAATCTTTTGAAGAGAGAAACTTTATATTTTGATGCAGTCAAATTTATCAATTTGTCCTTTTATAAATCATGCTTTTGGTTATGTATCTAAGAAGTCTTTGCCTAATTTAAGGCCACAACTATTTTCTCTAGACATATTGCACTTTTAAGTTTTACATGTAGGTCCACAATTAGTTTTTAAATTAATTTTTGCATGTGATGTGAGGTATGGATCAAGGTTAATTTTTCATTATGGATATTCAGTTGTTCTAGCACTATTTGCTGAATAGACTGTGCTTCCACCACTGAATTTCCTTTGTCAAAATCAGTTTGACTTTTGTCAAAATTCAGTTGTCTGTGTGCGTGTTGGTCTAATTCTAGACTATTCTATTCCATTGATCTATTTGTCTGTCTTTATCACAAGTCTTCAGATCTGATTGCATTGTCCCTTCAACTCTGTTCTTTACTACACCTCTTTTTTAGCAGGTAGCCCATTATGTATTACCATTGTAAGTGACAGGACTGTTTCACCTAGTAGACCAGGAACCCCTTGTAAGCAGGAAGCAGGACTTAGCTTACTCATATTTTATAGCAAACCTGACCATGCCACCCCCTTGTTAAACCTTCTATTGGCATCCAGGCACATTTACACAGGAGCAGATCACAA
The DNA here is from genome assembly GCA_007922815.1 of Macrotus californicus. Classification (NCBI taxonomy): domain Eukaryota; kingdom Metazoa; phylum Chordata; class Mammalia; order Chiroptera; family Phyllostomidae; genus Macrotus; species Macrotus californicus. The sequence goes on along the minus strand of VMDR010035491.1, from coordinate 8,802 downwards.
AGGAATTAACTGGCTAAGGTGAAGACTTTGGATATGATTCTCTTCATTTCATTCCCTACCACTCTCCACCATTTAAGGCCTATTTGGGGCTACTCCACACACACCAAGCACATTCCCATCTGATGGAATTTGCACTCTTTTTCCTCTCTACCTGGAAAGCTCTGAGAGTCACGTGACTTGCCTCCTATCACATGACTCAGGTCTCTTCTTAAATGTACTCACATAACTAAGGCCCTTTTCAAGTGCTTTCTCTGCAGTGCCTTTTCAGTCATATCCATTCTTCCACCCTTTCAGTTTTCTTCAGAACTCTGCTATCTGACAACATTTTTTATGATATAATTATTAGTTTCTGTGAAGTCTATTTCCCTTACTACATAGTGAGGCCTCTATAAGGGAAGGATTTTGTCTGCCTTTTTCGTTTTTTTATATATCCACCGATTGGAACTATGGCTGGCACCTAGTGGATACTTCACGAATCTTGGTAACTCATTCCTTAGTGTAGTACCTAGTGGACAGGAGAGGGTGCAGAAGAGTTAATGTAGCACATCTCTTACACTTAGAAGATCTGCCTGCGGTATTGGCCCATGGCTGGCATCTGGGAATTTGAATTTCAAGAAGGCTTCTACCATTTCAGAATTGATAAGAGTAGTTCACTGTGCTTAAACTATTTGTACAAATAATGTGCTTTCCTTTGGGAGTCTGTAATTTTGGTGCGTATTAAGTGGGAGGGTCTCTACTTGACTAGCCCTCAACAAAAGCTCTGTGCACTGAGGCTTTGATGATTTCCCTTGCAGATAACATTTCACATGTCTTATAATTTGATGCTGGAAGAATTTGGCATGTCCTGTGTGATTCCATTGAGAGAGGTCTCCTCTGGACTTCACCTCACTTACCTTTCCCTTTGCTGACTTTGCTTTGTATCCTTTCACTTTAGTAAAATATAGTCATGGGTATGACTCTATGCTGAGTACTATGGCAAATTCTCCTAGGGAATTGCTGAATCGGGGGTGGGAGGTGGACTTGGGACCCCCAACCAGAAGGAGTTGTTTTTTTATATATAATAAAAATGAAACAGATGGTCGACATTAAGGAGCTCTTCCAGTAAAAGACAGGCATCCAGTCACAGAGAATAGGACTCAGGGGCACTTCTGCAGCCACTGGGAGGCCTTTGGGATGGAAGGTGAGACCCTGGTCTGAGATGGTCTATGACTCTTGGCAGAGGGCTGGATGTTCTGGAGCAGCTATGTAGTAAACTGGACTGCCTGGTTTCAGATCCTAAGAGGATTAAGGGTTAGTTTATGTAAAATGAGAGCTTTACACATGAGCTATCATTTCAGGAGCAGTATATGCTCGCTCTGTGCTAAGCACTTACTAGGTAAACTGTATCATTGGGTTGGCAAAGCTGCTGAGCATGTACTGTGATTTGTGGTCTTCATGCAGCCTTCACATAGAGACCATGTTGGCAGTAGAGCCTAAAGTGGCTGAGTTTTATGTAGGGTCTAAGGACAGGAACTATGAAGTCTGGTGATTGGGAGATATCGGGGCAGCAACTCAACTCTGTGAGGAAGCACTTCACGTGAACAGAAATCAGGGTCATTCAAGGATCTCAGCCATTCTAGGAATCAGTGTGATTGACACCTTCTCCACTATCCCCAGAATCTATCTCAGGCTGGGCTCCAAGAATGGCCCGTGTGTTCTCTTTCTCTTTAAATTTAAATATCAACATATAAAATGTTCATATAAGCTTACCTAATTTTCCACATTGCAGGCAGATTTAGGCTTGGCAGGATCCTGTGTGGTGATGTTGCCAAATCCAGGGAAAAGACAGTTTCTCAATAAGATGGTTTGGGGATCAGGTGTGGTGTGTCTTGTTCAAAGCTGTTCTGTCTGCAATGGCTAGTCCTCTCCTACCTCTTTTTCTCTCCTGGTATTGAAGAATCCTTGTGTTGAGGTGGCAGAGCCATCAGATCCAAGGTCAGAAAGTTGCTGCTCAGAGGCTGGATGCTCTTCAGAAGCTTCCAGCCCTGAAGCAGATTTTTGTAGGAGTGAAATATAAAAATCAAAGTTTTGATGTGTAGTTATGGAGTTTGTCACCCAGTATAACCTCTCCTAACCTGACTAAAATACCTATTTTGCTCTTTCTGTTCTGCTTCCTGTCCTGCTCCCTTGTGTCCCCCTTCACCCCCAAACCATGCTTATTATCCTACTATCATTCAATTGTCAAATTTTAGCCAAACTTTGCATTAACCATTTTTGTCAAGGACTTAAGGAAGGGATTTTGTTATGGGGAAATGTGAAGAGGATATCTGTTGTTTAAATAGCATTAAAAACTTTTTGAAAGTACAAATTACATTCCTCTAGTCCTATGAATGACTGAGTACTTAATTAACCCACAAATCCATGGTACTCCCTTGAGTCAGGCAAAGTCCCCAAGAATGTTACTGTGAGAGAGAAGACAGCTTTCTGTACCATTTGTCTACATTACTGATTCATCCATCATCTGTTCACATTATCTGTCCATCATCCATCCAAAGTGGAGAAAAGTGCCATCACCAGATTTGGTTTCTTTATTTTAATGCCTTTTTTTTCAGCCTATTTTTCAGAGAGCTCCTGTTCAATTGCTAACAACCATAGATTAGCTTTAATAGCCTCTCTCATTAATTGTCTGACCAGTGTAAAAATCTGCCTCGAGACATTTTATTTCCACAGACCTCTGATAGTGTCAAGGCACCGTGCAAGATCTCTGGAACCGTGGCCGACCTCAGAATGCAAATTGCTCTTTTTGAGGTATTTGACCCTGTTCTTAGAGTAACTATAATCTTGGCATGTCAATTTGACACTTCAGTTTGTAAGGTAAAGCACATTTTTTATAAGGTAGGGAACTATTTATAGTATGCAAGGGGAGACACAGAAATATAGCCCAATGTCATGTACCTCTATTCCATCAAAGGGATGGGCAGCAATCCATCTTGGAAGGTTTAAGTGGCCTGTTGTTAGGGGCGAAACCAGTGGCAGCAGGAACAGCATTAGACCAGGTGACCCCTTAAGGGCCTCTTTACTTTTAGGAGCTATAAACTATTGTGTTTCAGAGCTAGATAATCTCTTTATATATAAGGAAACCAAGGCCCACTGGGATCATAACTGTCATAGTGACGTGAGTCCAGAATCCCTGCTTTCAATCAACATTTCGTGACTTTGATCATGGACCAGGAGACAGTCTGTGGGCACCATGAAAAAAAATAAAGTTCATGACCACTTGGGGCTTGTGCCTAGTTTTTCACTCATTTCTCTCCTTATATCACAATACATTGTTTCAAATTTGGAAGTGGTTTCACTTTTAGACCACTCTTAACTCTGAGATGTAAGGTTTTTACACCTTGATAGTCTTCCCTTTAAAAAATTCACTCAAGTTAAGCAGAGCCTCTCTGTTGAGTCTTGATCAATGCGGAAGCCCTTGAGAGGGATAATGTACAAAATCCTTAACCCCTTCTTGTCAAGTGGTTTCTCATATCATTTTTGCAGATGAGAAAACCTGGGCTCAGGACGTTTAAATGACTGGCCCATTTTACAGAATTATTAAGTACATGATTGGGATTTCAATGTACACCTGGATTGCTCTAAATAAAGCCTTCACTGTCTTCTCTTTAGACTACTGTACTATTCTAACTCTGCATATTCTTGGAGAATACTTTCTAGAAAATCATACTAAACAGAGAATCTGCTTCTTTTCTTAAATTGTTTTTTTTTTTTTTTCCAGGGCACTTCCATTTACTCTGGCTAACTTTGGGAAATAGATTCAATAAAATGGTAGGGGTATTAACTCCTCTCAAGGTACAATAGAAAAGAATAGTTTCAAAGTAGAACAGCAGTGAGTGTTGGAAGCCTAGGATTCTAATTCTGTGAATGAGAAAAATAACCAAGAAGGTCAGGTGATTTGTTTGAAAACTACTCTTAGCGAGTGAATGCTGAATGGCACAATGAGGCTTGTTGCTATGACACCAAATAATTGCATATTCATTGCTATGGAATCTCCATTTGTGTTCTTAAAAAATAACAGTTTTATGGATATTAAATGTTTAAATGGCTCTAGCAGCTAGAACAAAAAATTGCCTCATGAATAAAACAGGCCAATGTCTGATTGCTTGGATGAAAAGTATTTGAGAAACATGTTTGCCAGATTTGGGGCTTGGCAGCTTTTGTTTCATGAGATGCAGTGATAGGAGGCAATGGGTGGGTGAATGCAGATGATTGTGGACAAACTGCAGAATGTAAAAATCATGGGAGAGAAATTAAATTTACTTCAGTACATTTTTCCTGAGCACGAATTCTGAGTTCAGCAGCATGCAGGGCTTTAGGAACATGCAGAAGCAGCCTCTGGCATTGTGTTTGACTCCTTCCTTCTTTCACGAATATATGAAGTAGGATGACACTAACATATTTGGCCATCTATCAAATAAACTGCAAAGTTCCAATGTGTTAACAGATTTCTTTTTAAAAATCAAGTCTCCAGGAATGTTTTAGAAATAGTAAAAATTACTCTTTTTAACTGGGAAGTTCAATGAACTTTGGCAAATATTTACAGCTATGTACTCACCATTACCATTAAGATAGAACATTTCCACCACCTCAAAAAGTCCCCTTGTGACCCTTTGGAGTTTACTTCCTCCACTTCCAGAAACTGACAACTACTGCTATGACTTTTGCTCTGATGATTTTGCATTTTAAAGAATATTGTATTAATATTATAGTGTCAATACTATACTAATATTATGCTAATGGAATTGCTTGTGATTTGGCTTTTTTGTGTCTGTCTTCTTAGAATGATGTTCTTTGAGATTCTCTCATGTTGTTCCATATTCACTAGTATGTTTCTTTTTATTGCTGAGTCATATTCCATTGAATGGATATGCGATATATTTACCCATTTACTGGTTAATGAACATTTGGGTTGTTTCCAGTTTTTAGCTATTATGATTAAAACTTCGATAAACAATCATGTACTGATCTTTGCATGAATAGTAAGATACATTTTTATTTCTCACTTATGTAAATATTCATAGATATTCCTGATGAATGAGTGCTCTGTTTTCCCTTTTGCAATGTGGGAATCTAGACCTTTCTTCTTGTGGCTCCCTAACTATTAAGGGCTTCGGACCTCTTTGTTTCCAATCATTGGAAGGGCAAGGGACATGTTTCTGTTACTCTACTGGAGAAAGGACACACCTCACTTTTGCTTATGTTCTGCTGGTAAGAAATAGGCATATGCAGAAGCTTTTTATTTTGAGGTCCCATTTGTTTATTCTTTTCTTTATGTCCCTTGCTCTAGGGGACATATAGGTGCAAATGTTGCTGCATGGATCTCACCTTTAAGTGGAACTTAATCAACAAAGCAAACAAGCAAGCAAAATATAACCAGAGACATTGAAATTAAGAACAATCTGACAGTAACCAGAAGGGAGGTGAGAGGGGATAATGAGGGGAAGGGTTTTTAGGAAGAACTATAAAGGACATGTGGACAAAACCAAGCGGCGGTGGAACTGGGAGAGGGAGGTGGGGATGGCTGGGGTTAGGGGGGAGTGGTGGGGAGTAAGTGCAGACAACTGTGCTTGAACAACAGTTAAATAAAGTAAAAAAAGAAATAGGCTTGTGGCCACTCCAGAATGCAAGGATGCTGGGAATATCAGTCACATGAATAACTCTACAATGGATAAGGGTGCATGGATTTTCAGTGGACCACTATCTGTTGAAAACAGTTAATTCATTCATTAATTAAATTTTTAGTGAGATTGTGACTGGTTTTGTTTCCTTTGCTTAGTTTTCTGCAGCTGGCATGTTTTTATTTATGTTTATTTTTACAGTGGTAAACTACACATAGCATAAAATTTACCATCTTAACTATTTGTAAGGATGCAGTTCAGCGGCCTTAAGTATATTCACAGCACTGTGCTCACAAACTGAACTCTGGGCCCATTAAACAACTTCCATCTTTCTCCCCACAGACCCTGGCAACTGCCATTTGTCTCTATGACAGTGATCCCTCTAAGCACCTCCTAAAAGTGAAATCATACAGTATTTGTTCTGTGACTGGCTTATTTCACTCAGCATGATGTCCTCCAGGCTCAACTATGTTAGATCATGTGTCACACTTTCCTTCCTTTTTAGGGAACAACTTCTCTTTGGACATGACATTTTATGCAGAGATCAACTAAAGACAATGTGTGTTTGCAGTTTTTATCAGCTTTTTAAAAAAATAATTTCTGGTAATAAAAAATAACACGTGGCGCCTTCACTGTGGGAAACAGTACAGCAGTTCATTGAGAAATGAAACCTAGCATTACATTTGACCTAGCAATTCCTCTGCTGGGAATGTACCCAGAAGAACCAAAGCAGAGGCATGAAGAGATTTCATGCAGCCATGTTCTTAGCATGTTAAGGGGAAAGTGGCAACAAATTTTGAGAATTATACAGAAAACCAATGAGTGTGAGTTATTAATTCAACAAAAATGTCTTGCAAACCTGGAGCTAAGACACAGAGACAAGACTCTGCCCAAATGGAGCTCCCATTCCACCAGGCCTTAGATGGAGAAAGATTGTCCATTTTAAAAATGGGATTAATATGCTTGTTTCATCCAGCGGGGTTATTTGGAATGAGGTAATTAAAGTGAATGCAGGGTTAAGGATTTTGATTTAGCAATAAGAAAGGACTTTAAGAAGTTTGATAACAAATAAATAAATATAAATAAAAGAGTTGTTTTCTGTTGCTGCTTTCTTTTTAGAAAATTGATCCACTGAATTATGGTGACAGAAATTATTGTGTCTGAGACAAGAGACAAACATGGATTATAAATTTTGAGAGGGTTTTCCTGGGCTGTAAAAGTTTGGGGAAGTAATTTTCATAGACATCAGTGAGGACATTATGTTTCTATGGCCTTGGAATACAGGCCTCTGGAATTCGAAGTCAATGTCCTATCATCCTCCTGCCTCTCTGTGACATACAGAAAGGAATTAGCCATCACTGGTGTGGGGAAGGATAACACAAATGGTAATATCTTGTTTATTTTCATTAATCTTCATAGGGTAAATACTGTTCACTTTTACATTTGTAAATGGCCAAATCCCAAATTGAATGTTACAGGGAAAGTACACCTTCATTCCCACAGCTTCATTTTTGTCGCAGCATCTTCCTCCGTAGAAGCCTGTCCCCCTTCCACCATCTCTTGGTTGCTTGCACTCACCCAGTCTCAGCCTCTACAGGTGCCTGTGTCTCAATCGCAGAGATTCTGAGGTCAGGTCTGGACACTGGGGGCTTAGGTCTTTCCAAGAGTTTCCAGTGTGCCGCCAAGCTTGAGAACCCCTGCCAGAACTCATTTTTTTTAAACAAATATTTATTGAGAGTCTACCAAATAATGAGCACTGTGCTAGGTGCTAGAGATAAAGCAATAACAAAACAAAGACACCAAAAAATAAGCAGAAAAATCAAGATAATTCAGCTTTTAATGTTTTGAGCTTACCATTTGGATAGATTTCAGGGAACTACAATTGTGTTTTTATACCCAACAAAAAGAGAAATAAAAGTGTCATGTCAGAAAGAATGGTATATGCATAGGTATGGGAATTATAAACTGACAGATGAAGGAAAAGTTATGTTTAGTGAGTCAGGGAAACCTCCCTGGAGGAGGTAAGATTTCTTCTGGGCTCCTAAGGAGATTAGAAGTGTGGGTAGATGACAGAGGGTAGAGTAGGAATTTCGAAAGATATAAATGATCCCAAAAAAGGGAACAGCACAAACAACATGACTTGGGTGTGTATTGCGTGAAGGTGGGTAACGATATTTGCCTGGATGCCCTGCTTTGTTAGGGTGTCTACATGTTGACCTTTAGGCCACAGGATAGACCTTGGTTAAGTTGCTTTCTAAGGAATTTCTATTCAATTTGGCTGTTTTAATGGCTACTGCTTGTTTTATTAATCGTGGTTGAATGTTTTCAGTTTGGAGTTGCATACCCCATTTGGTAAAGTTTTTCAAAAATGAAATAAGTAGTCCTATTGCCTAGTGGATGTTTTCTAAATATTAATAGAATGGAACAAATTAAGCTAGCAAAATTAAGTTGCTTTTCTTCCTTTTGTAGGACAGTCTGGAGAGAGATTATGCCAATTACAAATTAAACCATTGCCTGGGCTGGTGTGGCTCAGCAGACTGAGTGACAGCCTGTGCTCGAACCAAAGGGTTGCTGGTTCAATTCCCAGTCAGGGCCCATGCTTGGGTTGCAGGCCGGGTCCCCAGTAGGGACAGCATGAGAAGCAACCACACGTTGATGTTTCTCTCCCTCTCTTTTTCCCTCCCTTCCCCTCTGTCTAAAATAAATAACTAAAATCTTTTTAAAAACATACAATTAAAAATTAAACCATTGACTTGAAATTTAGAGATGTTTTAGTATGTGTGATCTAATATGTCATTATATTTTTTAGATTTAGTATAGGAAACAGAAATTTCTGGTAGGTACTTTGGACAGGATGAGATTTAATACAGGAAATTAGGTGCTTATAAAATTATTCAAATTCCTGTAGAAACAGCAATCAGGAGCCACTGCTGTGGCTGTGATCTCGAGGTCAGAATATTGCTGCTTTCCTGCAGCCACCACTGCTTCTCTGATGACACAAACAGGTGACAATAAGTGGAGTCTGGAGTTCAGACACTACTTGTAGCCTCTGACATAACCCTCCACCTCCATTTGCTTTCCAAGTAGCACATAAGCTTACTGTACTCTCAGAGCCTATATTTTATCCACATACTAAAACATCTCT
>VMDR010035490.1:0-10755 GCA_007922815.1 Macrotus californicus | reverse complement strand
TTTGACTTGGGCCATGTGCCCTGACCAGGCATTGAACTCATGACCTTTTGGTTTATGGGACAATGCTCCAACCAACTGAGCTATACCAGTCTGTATTTTCTTTCAGAACTTTAAATATGTTATTTCATTGCTTTCTAGGATCTATGTTTTCTAATAAGAAATCAGCTCTTAGTCTGATTGAGGATACTTGTGTGCAATATGTTGTTTTTCTCTTGCTGCTTTCAAGATTCTCTTCAACTTTTGACAATTTAACAGTAATGTGTCTCATGGATCAATTTGAGTTTACCCTACTTGGAGTTTATTGAGCTCCTTGAATGTTTATATTGGTATATTTCATCATATTTGGAAAGTTTTTGACCATTATTTCTTCCAATATTCTCTTTTTCTTCTGGAACTCCCATAATATGTATATTGGGCCATTTGATGGTAACCCCCACCTTAGGACCTGTTTACTTTTTTCCATTCTTTCTTTATTCTTTCTGCTCCTCAGATTGGATAATTTCACTTGTCTTATTTTTAAGTTAATTAATTTTTTTCCTGACTGCTCAAATCTGCTCTTGAACCCCTCTCTAGTAAAATTTTCATTTTGTTATGTTTTTCAGCTTCAAAATTTCTCCTTGGTTCTTTTTGAAATAATTTCAATGTCTTTATGATATTTTCATTTTGTTCATACATCTTTTTCCTTTCTTCATTTAGCTCTCTGAGAATATTTAAGACAGTGGCTTTATAGTCTTTGTGTAATAAGTTCAATGTCTGAGCTTCCTTGGGGATCAATTCTGTCCAATTTTTCATTGAATGGACCATATTTCCCTGTTTGCATATTTTTGTGATTTATTTTTGGTCAAAAACTGCCATTTTAATATAATATGTTATCTCTGGAAATTAAATTCTCTCCCTTCTTCAGGGTTTACTGTTTTTGTTTTTGTTTTTTTAATTTTATTTTATTGATTTGAGAGAGAGAGATATCAATTTGTTGTTCCACTTATTTATACATTTTTTGGTTGCTTCTTGTATGTGCCCTGAGTGAAGATCGAACCCACAGTCTTTGGGGTATTGGAATAATGCCGTCACCAACTGAGCCACCCGGCCAGGGCAGGGTTTGCTGTCCTTGATTGTTGAAGCCTCAGCTTGTATTCACTCAATGTTGTTACTAAGAGTTCCTTGAACCCTGGGAACTTAGAACATAACAAAATATACTTGTATGTATAAAAGAACCTTTCCCAGTCTTTGCAATTTGGCTCTATGTGGAGGTATTCCTTTAACACTTAGCCAGGCCATTTAAAGTTCTTCCTTGGCCTTCTCTTCCTGGTTGCACTGAATATGTGGTAAAATCTTAGGATTGCTTTAGGTTTTTCTGAGTATTCATCTTGTCCCAGGCATGTGATGGCTTTCTAAATTCCTCCTATGTTCATAAGCACTTTTGAATTTGAATGCTCTAATTTCCCAATGAATTTCTCTCCCCAGATTTTACTCCTAGGCTTTAGATCAGGGGTGTCCAATCCACAGCCCAGGATGGCTATGAATGTGGCCCAACACAAAATCATAATTTACTTAAAACATTATGAGATTTTTGTGTGTGTGTGATTATGTGTCATAATGTATGTAATGTGTGGCCAAAACAACCCTTCTTCCAGAGATGCCAAAAATTTGGACATCCCTGTTTCTAGATGGCCTGTTATATGAACCAACCCTAATCTTTGGTCTCAGACAGTTGAAGGTTGGTTGTTCACCTTACCACGTTTTCAAACAATGCCCATTTCTTTTCTGTCGTGGGCATTAGGTTAGGAGAAATGGAGATGAACACCTTGAGTTCATCCTTCAGCCACCCCAGACAGATCGGAACAAGCACAATGACTGCCAGGGACCAGGGTTCCGTCTTCGGAAGGTGTTCTGCTATCTTTAACGCAGGGAGTGGGGCAGGGGATTAAACATTTGTTTAGTTGCTGTGAATCTTTGTTTTCTGAGGTTCCTACAATGTTGATTTGACAGTTTGTGTGTGTGTGTGTGTGTGTGTGTGTGTGTGTGTTTCTGTGGAGGTAACAGGAGGAGTTTGAACCTGTCTACTCTACCATTTTGCGGATGTTCCTCTTGCCACAAATTTTTATATATTGCATTTTATACATACACACAAACTTTTCAGACATATGTATATATTTAAAATATATATATGTGCTTCTATTTTGATGTATAGATTCACAAGAGATTACAAAGAAATGTATAGGAAAGTCACAGGCATTATTACCCAGGCTCCCCCAAAGTTAATATCTTATAGAACAATAGTACAATATCATAGACAAGAGATTTCTTAAAAAGATTTTATTTATTTATTTATTTTTAGAGAGAGGGAAAGGACGGGAGAAAGAGAGGGAGAGAAACATCGATATAAGACAGAAACCTTGATTGGTTCCATATGCCCCAACCAGAGATGAAACCCGCAACTCAGGCATGTGCTTGGACCAGGAATCAAACCAGCGACCTCTTACTTTGTGGGATGACACCCAACCAACTTAGCCACATTGGTCAGGGTCAAACCAAGAAATTGACGTTGGCAAGAACCATACTTTCCCTCCATCCCTAATACCCTGACAATCACTAATGTGTGTTTTTTGTAATTCCTATAATTATATTTTTTCATTAATGGTACATAAATAGAATTATGCAAAAAGCATCCTTTTGGTATTTTTTTTCTTTTTTCACTTAGCATAATTTCAGTGAGATTTATCCAAACTGAATATCAATAGTTTGTTCTTTTAAAAAAAATTGCTGAGTAATATTCCATGGTATGGATATGTCATAGTTGTTGTTTTTTTAAATCCTCACCCGAGTGTAGGTGTATTGATTTTAGAGAGAGAGAGAGGAAGGGAGAGTGAAAGAGAGAAACATCAGTGTGAGAGAGAAACATCAATCAGTTGCCCCCTATGTACACACCAGCTGGGGATGGGACCCACAACCTAGCTATGTGTCCTGACCAGGAATCAAACCCACAACCGTTTGGTGTATGGGATGATGCTCCCACCAAGTGAGCCATAAGGCTAGGGCTGGATATATCATAGTTTGTTTAGTCATTTTCCCATTTAAGGAGCTTTGGATGGTTTCCAGTTTGGGGAACTTATAAAGCTACCATGAACATTCTTGTACAACCTTCTGCATGAAAATAGGGCTTCATTTTGAAACCCAAAAAGTCATGTTCGTTCTGCCTGTCAGTACCAGAACCAGTTAGCAGAGACAAGGATTGAATCTATATGGGTGCTTTATTCAGATGCCTGCGGTCTGAGAAGATGGCAGTTATGTGCTCTTAAAGACCATCTTAACATTTCATCTCAAGCTGACCTTTTTATAAGGAGAAGAAAGAGTAGGCAAGGCATTTGGAAAAAAAGGTTAATGAGATAAGAGTTGCATTCCGGGGGTGATTTCCCCAGTACTTCTTCCACCTGTTGGTCAGCAATTCTTTATCTGTGTTCCCTCCCTGGAACACAGTGACTCAGATACCTTCCCCATCCTTGCAGACGCCCTAGGGCACAAAGGTTGGATTGCTGGTGGACCTCCTGGAGTCCTGTAGGTCATGCATTCCAGTTCCTGGAATAACAGCTTTCCACAGCATTAATCACTTAAGCCTATCAACTATAGCTAAGGCTAAAATCTTTAATGCTTGAGTTCCCCTATCAATTTCTCTGGGATAAATTCTGTGGCACACACACACAAATATATATATATATTTGCTGATTTGAGAAAAAAATAGATATAATTTTGATCCAGTCACGTCAGACAGCTATTGTTGTATTGGCTCTTGTTATTTTTTTTGACGCTCTTAAGGGAAAAGAGGTCAGTACCTAAGTAGTCAGGCATTGCTTGTTTTAAAAATTCTTGAGGCACACTGGTTCAAAATTGCTGCTCTAATCCAGTGACAACTCCCATCAGGAGCCCCACCCTGAGTAACCTCATTAACATAAACTCAGGCTCATTATGAATAACAAAAGACAATACTACTAAGAAATTTCAAGGGTGTTAGGAGTTCTGTGCTGGAAACCAGGGACAAATTCGAATTATATTTTGTATTATACCACAGTTTGTACAGGGCGAAAGTGCCTAAGGCCACACACAGAAGTCTAAGTGTGGTCTTGTTAGTTGAGTAGTTTTCCCAGCGGCCCATTTGTGACATTACGGCAGCTTGGAGTAGGGTGATGGAGTAGGGTGATGGTGGTGGAGACCCACTGAAATGGTAGGGTTTGGGACATGGTTTAGAGGCAGAGTAGCTCTACTGGTTGATGGATTAGGTGGGAGAGGCTTGTGAAAGAAAGGAACCAAGGATGATTTCCTGATTTTTGCTTTGAACAATTGGGTGAAAGATGGTGCCATCCCCTGAGAATACTGGGAAAGGAGCAGGACTGGGGCGTGAAAATCAAGGCTCTGTGACGTGAGTTCGAGATGACTGTGAGTCATGAAGTGGGGATATTAAGCGGCTAATTGGATTTGTGAATCTGCATTTTGGTGGAGAGGTCTGTGCTGGACAGAAATGTGGAAGTCATCAGTTTATAGACTGCAGGTCAAGGACTTGGATGACATCACCTGGGGAGAGGAAAATAGAGAAAATAAGAGTGAGGACTGAGTTTTGGAACATTTAAAGATTGAGTCAAAGGGGAGAAATCAAGGATTTGGAAAAGGAGACCCAGTGAAGGAACAAGAAAATTCCAGTAGTGAGGCATTAAAGGAAGTTCAGGCCGGAAAACTGTTTTAAAAGTAAGGAAGCTTGTTACATGTTTGTAGTTCTGCTGAGAGGTCAATTTACATAAGAATAGAGAATTGGCAATTGTCCTTGGAAACTTGGAGATCATCAGTAATCTCCATAAGTGATCTTTTTTATTTTATTTTAAAAAATTTAATTTTTATTGTATTTTTTCCCCATTACCATGTAGTCCCCTTATACCCCCCTCCCCATAAGTGATCTTGATGAGGGAAGTCAATACTGGATCAGAGTACCTGAGAAGTGAATGTGAAGCGAGCACTCTGGGAGATTTGTCTAAGATGAGAGGAATTTCAGTATGTTTATGTGCTGATAGGAGTAAGCTTATAAAGGGGGGAAGTAATGATGCTGGGAGGGCAAGGTAATTAACTGTAGGAGCAAAATCCTTAGGAATGTGGAAGGGAAAGAAATCCAAGTCCCCGGTGGAAAGACTGGTCTTCACAGGCACAGGAATACTTCTTCATTCCTAGTAACCTCAAATTTCTATGCCTATCAGAGTAGTTTTGATGGAGAGAAGATAAGGGAGTTTTTTGTTGTTGATATGTGTGTTTGTATTTTGCATGAGGTATGAGGCAAAATTGAGCAGCAAAAAATAGGGGTTGGGGGAAGAGGTAGAAGGAGGCTTTTAGAAGAGGACAAAGTGTGAAATAATTCTTATCATGTCTACTTAAATGTTAATTTAGTGGAGAACGCCCCCTCAAGATTAAATAGTCCTCCTTTTTTTTCTCTCGCTGGACCATTTGCTCTTTTCTGGTACATATCACCAGTCGTAGTATCTTTATTGGTTCACTTGTCTGTTTTCCCATTGAAAAAACTACAGTTGGCAGGGACTTTGTTGTATTTAATTTCGCATTGTATACATAACCCTCAGAAACAGGGCCTGTGCTTAGCCACTAAATGATTCTTCCTGAAACAAAGTAGTTATTAATGAGTGAACGTCCTCAGAATTTTGTCTGAGGCCCCTTGTTAAGTGCTTGTTTGGGCTAGTCACTTTTCCTCTCTGAGCTTTTATTTCTGAATACATATTTATATACCAAGGGAATTGTAATCTCTTTCCTGCGTACCTCACTGACTTGTCATGAGCAGGATCTGAGCTAATAATCTGGAAAAGCTTCATTAAGTGATCTTTAAGCGTAACAGATTGCTATTTTTAGTCCATGCGTATCCCCGCAGGTAGCAGGTGCTGATTGGAGGAGGGGGGCTCTATTGTTTCCCGTGACTGGAGCCCTCGAAGCTTTGCAGAAGGGTTCTGCTGGCCTCGTAGGGGCGGGGCTCAGGCCAGCAGCCCTCCCGCGGTGGCCGGTCCCTGGAGGCGCTAGCCCGGCCAGGGCGGGGGGCGGGGATGCCAAAGGGGGAGTAACTGTCAAACCTCCCCACTTGGCGCCATTATTTAAATACTACGTGTCCGTTTCGCAGCTCTACGTGCCCGGGGCGGGGCTCCGAGCTCCAACAGCAGGGCGGAGGCTGGGGGCGGGCCGGGGAGGTGGAGGGACGAGAGGGGACGGGCCGGGGCGGGGCCAGGCTGGTTAGAGGGGCGGGTCTAGCCCCGGCCCCCGGCGCGGTTCAGTGCGCTTGCGCTGACAGACGCAAGATGGCGGACAGTGCGGAACTAAAGGTAAAGCGCAGCTCGAATTCACTTCTAATATTCGGCCGCGGAGACGGTGCCGCTGGTGCCTGGGGGAATGGGTCTGGCCCTGGGGGGTCGCTCGGGTCTGCCTCCACCCGGGTCTGGAGTTGTAGGGAGGAGCGGCGCGCCCGGCCCTAGCTGAGGGGGCCCGGCAGCGGCGGGCCGCGGGCCCCGGGTGCCTCGGGGGCGCTGACGGGTCGTCGCCGGCGTGTTATTGTTGTGGGCGCCCCTGGCGGGGGTGGCGGGGGAAGAGATCGGGAGTCGGAGGTGCGGGCTGCGGCTCCCCCTGAGGCTCGGTTTCTTCCCGGTCCAGTCAGCCTCCCCGGCCCAGCTTGAGGTGCGGGGGCTGGGGCAGAGTGAACATGTAGGGGGACTGGGAAGCTCCCCGTCGCCGCTTCCTCTTCCTTCTTTGCAGTCCCGGGCTCCTGTCAGGCGCTCTTCTCAGACCCTCGGGAACTTGGCTCCGGCCGCCCCGCCCCTCCGTGGCTCCCTGCCGCCCCCGCCCCAGACTCGGCTGTCCCCGGCTGCCCGCCTGTCAGGCTCCTGGGGTGCCCCGCTCGAGGGCAGCACGATCCTGGGGCGATGGTGAGGGGATGTGGGGAGAAGCTCCAGCAAAGTTTAGTGAGCCCCGGGCGGCGTTGGGGTTCGGCCGAGGGGTAGCGGGGAGTCTGCCTGGGCGGGACGTTGCTCTCTCCGATTGCGGGCTGCCGGGGGGGAGAAACCGAATTTGGAAGCAGTCGGGGGTGGTGGGAAGCACCTCTGTCTTTTCCTCCGGCCAGTGTGGAGGGGGGAGAGGCGCCTTTGGGGGTCTCGGCGCACTCCATGATGGCGATGCTATAGCTGACGGAGGTGAATGGTTCGTGTTTATATCCCCCCGTTGCCTTTTGTTTGTAGGGACATCTTGCTGGCCATGTTGCCGTGAACGCAGTTCTCCCCTAATCCCACTTCAGCCCCCAGTGGATAGAACGCCCCTCCGTGCCTCTCAACTGTACCGATTACTCACGCCTCGCGAAATGGGATGAAAGGGTGCCCCCTTGGCTCCGCTGCTCTCCCACCCCAGCCTTCACCTGGCGATGGCTTCTTCACCGAAGCCAACACGCCAGCACCCGAGCCGTTGGCGGGGGGGGTGGGGGATGGAACCCTTACGATTGGATTGTGATAAATGGGTCTCCGCTTGAATAATTTCGGTTCAGCAGCCTGCAGTTTTTAACTAACGCGTAATATTTCGAGGCTCTGAACGCGATATTCCCCTCGGTGGCTTCCTGTGTGTGAACCAGGCAGCTGCCTTCGTCCTGACCCAGAGAGCTGACATCTGTCCGTGGGGATTGGGATCTGTACAGTTGTGAATCTTGGCGGGGTCCTCTTTTCGTAGTTAGTGAGAATCGTGACCATTTCTTTCTGCGTGTTAATGAGACGACAACTTCTAGAACACCCAAACACCAGGTCAGTTTCTGGAGAGTTTTTACTGTAGGAAGCTTCGCTGAGAGATCGCTTTCCCCAGTAATTTTGCAATGTTAATATCCCCAAATTTGTATATTCAGACACTGTCTTCGAGTGTCAATTCTTTTAAAATTTACTTCTAATTACAAATTAAGGGAGAGCAGATTTAGATTGGTTAGTTTCGGTTTTTTCCCCCCCAGTTTCAAACTATTGACTGAAATGGAAAAGCCTCAGGAATTTGAATATTTGGAGGTAATTAACTCTTGAAGTAAGGAGTACACAACTTTAGTTCATGTTTTCTGTAGTTTTACTCTTAAAATGTAGTCACTGTGTGATCTTTGCCTTCTAGTATTTATTTTGTTAGAAATCCTTTTGAATGAAGCTAATCAGTTCTGTTTTACATGGACCACAGAGGAGAGCTGAAAAGCTTGTGCTGGCTATATTGTCACTCTTGATGCTGTCCAAAGAAATTGGTATGGAAAGCACATGCTGGGAGATTTCCTCCTTTGTTCTTTCTCATTTTAAAGAAGTGCCTTTGGGGATAGATAGCTCAGATCCCTGGTGAGAGTCTTGTTAGGTAAAGTTTCTTTACAAAAATGAGCGGGTATCGGATAAACGCTAAACACTTGGGGAAAAACATTTCTCTAAAATCGATCGCCCTTTTTTGCTCTCTCCAAAATATACTCGAGGTTTTCCAGAGGAGTTGTTTTCTACTTTTATGGTCCTGTTGTACAATTTTTTCAAATTGTGATAACTTTTGACATAGTGATCTGTCGTCGTGTGTGCCCAGTACTTTGAGGAGCTGTGATAAATTGCTTTGCTGGTGATAGCTGTAGTAAAAACCTTGTTAATATTTGATTGTGGTTAGATTTGTTCTTATTTTTGGAGGAGGAAGATGATCTTAGGAATGCCTATCATAGTTATTTTATAATGTGTTTATATAATGTTCTATGCAGTGATACTCCTTTTGGAAATTACATTTTCTGATGGTTTTTCATGGTTTTTGGAGGTAAATAGCATTTATTCCTAATAAGGTAGGGAAAGCCATTTAGAATTAAGAAAAACCCAGATTTTTTTCAAAGTTTTAGGTGAAAATACTCAGGTGAAAGTAGTGGTTTTCCTTCCAGCTGTGAGGCTTTGAGTAAATGCAGTGACTTTTTTGTTATTTTAATTCACAGCCCACATATCTTGATGTGGATTGTGTTCATAATTATTTTCCTCATGGCCCATTTTTGTGAGTCCTTTTAACTCTATAACAAACCTACAAAAATCAAATGAGAAAAATGGATAGATCTCTATCCCCTGTAGGAATAGTGCAATCTGCAACACTTAAAAGATATTGCCAATAAAAATTGGATTGTGAGTCATACATATCAAAAAGAGTTCTCCATGCACATTTGTTTGTGAAAGGTTTAATTTTTCATTAGGGGAATACCCATAAGTGACATTTGTGAGAATGGAGAGTGAGCATTTTATTATCTTTAGGAAGTTAAAAGCAGGAGGGTGTGATGGCTTAGAAGATCTTGGATTTAATCTGACAGCTTCATGTATCTCTCCTTAAAGTACTTTCAAAAAATTACACATGGTTTTTGCGTTAAAACTCATCAAGTTACGTTGACATGTTAGTTCTCAGGAGGAACAGTGGGAAGGAAGAAGTTAATCGTTTTAGTGGAGTAAATAGTGGAATTCAGTGGGAAGACAACCATACTTTTAAAAGTACCGTATGTCAGTACATTCTATCATCATATTTTGTCTTTTTATTTTCAGGAAATAGCTACTTAATTTTGGTATTAGTGTTGTGGAAGTTCTCTGGTTTTATTTTAGATATAAGCAAATATATATGTGTTTATTCATGGATTTGTTTTGAATCTCCATAACTTGGCTTTTGTCAAGTGCCCACATTTACATGGCCTTTGTTTTAGGTCACCATTTTTATGAACATTATTTGAGAACAGTTTATAGAACACTTTAGTTTTTAGGTATTTCATATAATTGTTTTGAAATACTGCGTTTTTCTCCACCGTTTTCTTCTGGGTGGTGGTATTGTTTTTCTCCTCAGAGTATCCTGTAATCCTTGTTGATTGCTGTAGTGCTTAGTGGTGAGTCCATAGCTGATTAACCTTGGGTTTCTCCTAGTGTTCCATCAACATGCTGCTCCATGGTGCTTGCTGAGGTTTTTGAGTTCAGTGTAATTCGTACCCTTTCCTGCTGATAGCTAGGGATTTAAAAAAAAGGCCAATGATTGTCTTGGGTCCTGGGAAGAAGTATCTAAGTTTCTGAAAAACTGAATGTTTATGATGAGATGCAGCCTTTAAAAACACAAAACCCCTGGCTCATTACTTCATAGAATTGATTGTGGTGTTTTCTGAAGTATTCTGCTCTGACGTTAGGCATCTTTTTTACATGTTTGAATGATACATAGTGCTTTGCAGTTAATAATGTATCACGTTATCTTGTTCGATCTTTGCAACAGTTTTTTGAGGTAGGAAAGGCAGGTAATAAACTCTTACTGATAAAAAGGGAGCCCAGAAATGGTAAATGACTAGCTCAAGGCCATACAAATAAAAGTGGCAGGGACTTGAACGTAGGTCTTGTGATTTCAAAACATACTGTAGGCTGCCTTAGAGGTGCCATGTTAGTCCCGGTGCCTCATTTACTAAGAATTCTAGTTATATTGTGGCTGATATTTTCCCTCTTGCTCTTTGCCAGGATATTTTGGGCTGTTACTTGGGTTTTTTGCTAGGATGATTTTGGAGTTTATTACTGGAATCATAGATATTAATTTTTGGAAATATAATTTTGCTTGGGAGAATTTCAGAGAATAGTGAAAAAAGTAGGCAGAAAAATAAACAGCAGTGTTAGGACTGCTAATCCTAGCACTTAGAAATATCATGGTTAACATCTGGGTATCCTGTTAGATTTTCTCTCCGTTAGCATACGTATTTGT
>VMDR010035489.1:0-10749 GCA_007922815.1 Macrotus californicus | reverse complement strand
GTTATAGGCGTCTGGTCATCCCAAGTCCACACTCCTCAGTTACACTACTCCTTGTCTATTCCCACTGTTCTCCAACAGCCAGGATGCATCCAAAGCTCCGGCAGACACTTTTTCTTCTTGGAAAGTCTTCTCTCCTAACAGTATCTGCAGGGGGACCCTTTTGGTTTGATTCCCTAACCTCACAGTTTCTGCATCTCCTTTTCTCTTGCTGCTTTTAAGATTCTCTCTTTCTCTTTCATCTTGGGTAATGTAATTATGATGTGCCTTGGTGTGTTCCTCCTTGGGTCCAACTTCTTTGGGACTCTCTGAACTTCCTGGACTCCCTGGAAGTCTATTTCCTTTGCCAAATTGGGGAAATTCTCCTTCATTCTTTGTTCAAATAAGTTTTCAATTTCTTTCTCTTCCTCTTCTCCTTCTAGCACCCCTATGATTCGGATGTTGGAATGTTTAAAGACATCCTGGAGGTTCCTAAGCCTCTCCTCATTTTTTTGAATTCTTGTTTTTTCTGGTTGAATGTTTCTTTCTTTCTTCTGGTCTACACCACTGATTTGAGTCCCAGTTTTCTTCCCGTCACTGTTGGTTCCCTGTACATTTTCCTTTATTTCACTTAGTGTAGCCTTCATTTGTTCATCTAATTTGTGACCAAATTCAACCAATTCTGTGAACATCCTGATTAGCAGTGTTTTGAACTGTGCACCTGATAGGTTGGCTATCTCTTCATCGCTTAGTTGTATTTTTTCTGGAGCTTTGATCTGTTCTTTCATTTGGGCCATTTTTGTTGTCTTGGCGCGCCTGTTACGTAGTAAGGGAAGGAGCCTTCGCGTGTTCACCAGGGCGGGGCAGCCATGTCACTGTGTTGTGACACTGTTTGTGGGGGAGGGGTTTGAGAGGGAACAATGTTGCTTGCTCTGCTCTCTGCCGGTTTTCAGTGACTTTCCGAGCTACCCACAGGCAAAGTGGGCCCTTCTGGTGCTGATTCCCGGGTGGGTGGGCTTGTGTATATTCTGGACCCTGTGAGTCTCTCCAATGAGCTCTCCTGTGAGGCTGGGAGTGTCTCCCTCTGCCGCCGCCTCAACCCCCACAGGTCTTTTCAGTCAGAGGTTTGAGGCTTTATTTCCCCGCCCTGGGACTCTGGGTTGCATGCTCTATCTCGCTCCCCAGTTGTTCCTCCCGGCATATCCACACATGGGTGTGGGATGGCCAGATTCACCAGCAGCCACCTTGCCTGGTCCGTTAGCCACTGCCCTGCCACAAGTCCTCTCCACCCAGCTGCCCGTCTCCACCCCTCCTACCGGTCTGGATGAATGTTTCTTCTTTAACTCCTTGGTTGTCAGACTTCCATACAGTTCAATTTTCTGTCAGTTCTGGTTGTTTTTTGTTTTAAAATTTGTTGTTGTCCTTCTTTTGGTTGTGCAAGAAGGCACAGTGTGTCTACCTATGCCTCCATCTTGGCTGGAAGTCAGAAGCTCCAATTTTGATGGCAGGTTCACATCTTGACTGACCTTGAACTTTCTGTCTCTGAGCCTCATTTTGTTTGTTAAACATGGCCAATACAGTCACATGCCATGTAACATGTTTAGGTTAACAAGAATTTATGTCAGATGAGATTAATAATGGAACTAAAAACTCCTATCATGTAGTGACATTATAGCACAACTTACTACTCAGGTGGTTCTGGTGATGCTGGTTGCCAGTTGTATAAAAGTACAGCTCATACAATTACTCCCAATACCTAATACTTGATAATGGTAACACACAACTATGTCACCAGTTTCTGTATTTATCATACTATACTTTTCATTGTTACCTTAGAATGTATTCTTTCTACTTATAAAAAATCAAGTTTTTGTAAAACAGCATGTTGTGTTATGCAGGCAGCACCTTCATACATCTCGTGTTCACCCTATTCCTTGGTTGCATTATTTCTCTTGGGCTTTACTGACCTTTGTGTTGGTTTGTACAGTAGTGTCCTGTAAAGGCTTATATCCTAGGAGCCATAGGCTACACCACATAGCCTAGGTACGTACTAGGCTGTGCCACCCAGGTTTGTGTAAGTGTACTCTATGATGCACAATAATAAATTCACTTAATGATGCACTTCTTAGAACATATCTCCTTTATTAAGCAGGGCATGACTGTAATGCCTACCTCCCAGGATGATATTCAGTATAGCAATTAGTAAGGCATACGTTCTAACCACTCAGCAATGAACTGTGTCCATTAGATCAGACATAGACGGAGAATTCCAGCTCAATATCTCACCTCCTTTCCCCCACAAAGTTGAGATGGGGATTAAATAAGGTGTCCGTGGAAGCTACAACAGTACAATATCAACAGGAGCTCAAGTTACTTATCTTGTTCTCCTGCTTATTTCTATTCCTGGGCCTTCCCTCAATGCACACGACTGCCTGCAAGCACATCCTCTTGATCTCACGGGCACCTACACTTAGATGAGGGCCAGCTCCTGGGCAGATAAATTACAGACAATATATCTATAGTTAAACAATTTATCACAGATAAATAATTATAGCCTGTAAGAAACATAGGTTAGTTCAAAAGCCTGTCATTCACTCCTTTAACCTCTCTCTAAGCACATTCTTTTTAAATTCCCATGAATTACCACCCAGGGTTGATGATTCGCAAACTTGTCTCAAACTCAAATTTTTCCAACTTTATTTTTAACAGTTCCATTTATGTCATTCATTCATTCAACAAGTATTCATTTAGCAACTCCTAGGTGCCAGATCTCTACTAAGCATTGGTTATTTCGTAGTGAAAGTAAAACAGATACACCAATCAGAATGTGTCAAAAAAAAGGCATCATCTTTTAGCAGAATCAATTCATTTTCCTGTCTTTCCTAGTTCAGTGAATGGCATCACCAATGAACCAGTTACTGAAGCCAGAATCTTGCCTGACTTACTTAATTCCTCTGCCTTACCCTCCAATACCCTACATAAAATCATCTTTATCAATCATGAAAGTTGATTCTCCAAAACAGACTATTCCCTAATGAATATTTGTTAGAACAATATTACTTGATGAGACAATATGTGTATTTATATACCCCTTTTAGCAATTTTTAATTAAAAAATATTTTTACAGCTGTGAAGAGTACACTGCTTTATATTTTGAGAATAGAAAATTTAAAAAAAAAAGAGGACATTTATGTGACAGACAAAAGCTCTTCCTCCCACTTTCCTTTCAGCCTCCTGAAGCATTATTGCTCTGGCCCTCTGTGCCCTCCATGTTACCTTTAATGATCATTTTGATATTGATTCCACCTGAAGGTGTGTTTCCCAGCAATTGTGACCTCTGACTTCCCATTTTTTCATTGAAATATATGTTTCACTCCTGCTAAGAAACAACCCACATGTTTTGTCTCTTGAAGCTAAAGGCTTACCCTAAAATTTTCTTTGCTATTACATTTTACATTCTATCAGCAAGAGACAAGGTTCAGGAAGAGAACATTGTTCTTTTGGTGGTGTTATATTCTATCAGCGTTTGTACAACATCTGAAATTGCCGACTGAAACCACGGGTCAAATATATAGTAGCAACTGCTGAGCTTTGAAATGCCTTTTTTTTACTTTACCGAAAAAAAAATCTACAAGGCCCATGCTGTCCTATCACAGTTACATTTTTTCTTTGAATAACTTACATTCAAACTTTTGCTTTACTTAATGGCTAGGAGAATTTCACACATCAAAGAAGAAGGTTCACACAGGTCTAAAAAAGTACCTGAATGTTGAATTGCTAAGGCAAAGAACTGTATAAAAGCTACTATATGCCCCATGATGGAAGCTGCATTATTTCACCTGTTATCCCTTTGCAGCTTCTGTGCTTTTCAGAGCTTTAGAGCAGTACATAATCCTATCAGGATTTATTCACTCATTTAACAAATGACTATCCTACGAGGCTCGGACCAAGCTCTCTTGTACAGAAGGGTCAAAGGAAGGAAAGAAGTCAAGCTCACGGCACCAGTTGAACATTTATTTAAAGAAAAAAAGGAATATGCATAAAGAGATTATTAAGTTTGTTTCTAGAAAGACCATCATTGATAGTCCCCAAATGAAAATTTACTCTCAATTTTCTTCTGGTCACTGCCTTAAATCTAACAGAATACTGGAAAGTGAGTCCTGTATGGAGTTCCTTCCAAAGAAGGACAATACGGGAGAAAGGCAGTCCTGTTGCCCTACAAAATCTAACTGAATTTTGCCACAGTCTTTTCTTTACTCACTAATTCATTCAACGAATATCACATAAATGATTACAATACATTGGACACTATGTTGCAGGCTGGGGCTACTACTGTGATTAAAGCAGAAAAAGATCCTACCCCCAGACAACTTAAGTTCTGGGGGAAGAGGCAGGAATTAATCAAATAACATCACAAATATCTCATTATAAAACAGAAAGATCCTCTATGAAAAGACAAAGGGCTTAATTTTTTAGCCCCATAATCCATGCTATGCCCTTCAATTTTTTTTTTTTTTGTCTAAAACATTTATTGTTCTTTTGTGGAAAGTAAAGGACCATTAAGAAGTTGGAAAGTGCTGACTTTAGTTAGGAGAACTTTTAGAGGAAAAACCCAGGAATGAGCCACCTGTATTCCACATACCCCTGTAGAGACTCATACTCTAAATATATACCCATTATAATGGGTGAGATTTCCCAAAACTTATAGCCTGTTTGTTCTTTTTGGTGGACACATTTCATTTTAGTCTCAGCTATGCTACAGTTGCTGCTTTCCTTCATTGTTAAGGTCAGTTTGTGCCATGACAGAAACATAGCTTTTAGAATAACAAATCTACCACTTCATCGTAGTGAACCACCCTGTCCGTTCCCCAGTCTGGAACAAGGGGATACTGCTTTCCCCTGAAGGGTTATAATGGAATTAAGTCATGTAATTTAAGTACTGAGTCCATTCTCAAACCTAATAGACTTAAGACATATGATCTTTCTGGTCTGTGTGTGTGTCCTTCTCCAAGAACATTCTCTAATTGATCTTCTGTGCCTACAGTTTCATTTTCAATTCAAATCATATATGACCGCCCAGCTGACATCCCTGCTGGGTTGTCTAATAAGCATGGCAAACACAGCACGTAAAACGTAGCATTTGCCCTGCCAGGCAGTGGCCCACCCCACCACTTCAGTGTTTCCAGCTCCGACACTCACCCAACTGCTCACCACTTTGAAGTTATACCTAACCCCTCTTTTTCTTCTTCCAACTTTGATGATCAATAGGCGCTGTTAGGTTTACTTTCAAAACATACCTAGAATGTTCCTACTTATCACCACTTTTTGGGATGAAAATCTCGATACCAGCCATTATTGTGTCTCACCATCTCACCGACCTGGTTCATCTACTTTTGAGTCTGCAGAACATCAGCCAGTGTGACCAGATATACCACTCTCCCACTCAAAGCACTCCAATGGTTTCCCCTTGCAGTTAGAATGAAAATCAAAATCCCAACAATAATTTATGAGCTATTTTATGATCTGGTCCCTCTGAACCATCTCCATGATCTTTATCTCTTACAAATATCCCCTTCAATTACTCCATTTTAATCACTTCACCCCCCTCCCTTGCAGTTTCTAAATTCTACTTACTGTTCCCCCTGCTTAAAATGCCATTCTAAAATATCCATTTGGCTCACTCCAGCTCATTCAGCTCTAAAACTGAACTCCATTGCTCTGTCCTTTCACTGACATAAACACTTAATTCTACTATTAAAAGCCTGCAAATACCTTCCCTGATTTCAGAATGCAGATGAATATTTTAGCAACACCACATAAGAGAGTCTACAGTCTGCCATCCGTATAACTGTTCAGACTCCTTTCCATCATCCACCCCCCTCTACATTTCACTTCACTTTGCTTTTCTTCTTCCTATGATAGTTTTCTCGAAGACAGCGAGAAATCCTTCTGGGTTTAATTACAGGGCCTAAATTCAAAGCAACTTGATGCCTGTGGTTCTGACTTTTTTTATCCATCGCTGGACACTCTGATCAACAAAAACTTGTTCTGATCGTGTATATTGGCTTACTGTGCACACTGCTGTTTTCCCTACCATACAGCACAGCTATGCTTTACTGCCTTAAGTTGTGGTCCAGAATGTCCTCGGGAAATTTTTTTTAATTTAAAATGATTTTCCCTTCTTATGTATTTGTTACTTTTGGGTATCTTGCTGTTGACATATCTAGGTCAGGGAAATTAAAGGGCAGCAGGGCTGGCCTCTCTGCTGGTAGACACCATCGTCCAGGAACCTGCCATTACTGTTCCAGGTTTGTCGCTTGATGACATGCTGGAGGTAACTGATATAACTCACTCCGCAGCCTATCTGAAGTCCCTGACAGTGAATCAAGAAGTGTAGATGAAAGATAACTGACAAAACTATAACAGATAAATGTATTTCATTACTTTAGGTTTATTCTTTCCACTCAAGCCCACAATGATGACTGGGTTCTACTCAGTTATGTTTATGACTCCTATTTATTTCACCCATTGGGTTGTCTATAAAAAATCTATTATCAATTTATCTTAACACACTGCTTGTGCCAGGGGATTAAAAAAATATAAGTGAAGTACAGTGGCTGACATGTAGCAGGCACTCACCAGTATTTCTAAATGAATAAACAAATCAGTGACTAGAAAACACAGTATTTCTCTATAAGGACATTATATTTAGCAGGAAATATAGGAAGGCAAACCCACTAGGAAGATATTACCATTTAAGAAGTTATAAAATGCACCCAGAACAGTGCCTGGCATATAATATTTAACAAATATTTGTAGAATCAATACCTATGAATGAGTAAGGAGGTGCTCACTATTTGGAGTTCACAGAGAATGAAACAATTTTTCCAAAGAGAGGGGAAGAATCATGAAGTAGGTATCCTCCAAGATAGACCTGAAGTTGTCTTGCTATGTGCCAGGTGGACCGTGGAAGGCTGGCTTGCTGACTATAGGAACAATATGTGTTAAGTAGAGATACACAATTTGTGGGGCCCCACACACAATGAAAATATGGGCTCAGGTACCTGGTTCAAAAAGTATGGGGGAAAGTGTCATTAGAGGTAGTAAAATAAAAAGTATTTCCTTTCTTCCGCGATCTTTCTCCCACTTCTCACCATTGTTTAATATGTGTTACTCAATGTTATTTGAAGTTAAAAAAAATTAAACTCTTAAATTATGAGCATTTATTGTGCCTTTCATCTTTGTCTTTTGCAATATCAGTTTTAAATGAAAATACAAGAGCATTTAACTTGTGTGTGGAATCAATCACACAATTTGTATTTCGTAGCTCATATGTGTACATATATTTTGTTCTTACACTCTCTGCTTTCAGGCTTACTGAAAAGAAAGAATGAAAGGAAAAGGAACTATGGGTTGTCCTATCTTTCCCTTTCCTTCTATATCATCATTTTCAGCATAAGCAGTTGTTTAATATGGGGAAGTGGCACAAGTAACAACTGATAATGATAATATTCCTTGATATTCCGAGTTTCTTACAATGCTATTGTCTTTTTTTGTTTGTTTGTTGTTTTTGTTTTGCATTTGAAGCAAGTTCTGATTCAATAGGAAAGTGTGGCCTGTTGGGAACTGCCCTGCCTGGTTTCAGAAGCTGTAGCCTCTCATGGCTGAGACTTGAGTAAAAAGACCTTCAGGACATAAGCCGCTAAGGAGACAAAAACTATCTCCTCTCTCATATCCCCCTTCTTGGCCTGGGTGGATAACTGGTTAGCCAATGATGGGTAAGTTCCTCAAGGGAGGAACAACCCAAGACAGGCACAGTCAAGAAGGGACCATCAGGGAAGGACTTAGGGGACCATGGAAAAGGGGCAAAAGACCTTGACCTCTCAGCTTTGTTAAGCCTGAATCCTCATTCCACTACAGGAAGTCCCCTAATGTCTTGGCTACTTTGTTTCCCTGGCCTGACTCAAGCCTGAAAGAATGCCAGATAAGTGTGGCACAATCCTGTACTATTACAGGCCATTCCTGGGGGCAATCAGACCTGAAAAAGAATGCATGAAGTCCTGTGAGTCCCGCTGTGCTAAGAATCCCCTTAGGTTAATCTATGTTAGCTGTTTAGACTTCAAACATAAAATGAATTTGTTTCCCAAAGTTCTATGGCCCTTTGGCAGTCATTCTATCAATCAGACCCTGACTCAGAATAAGCCCTTCTAGCTCTTTGAATGTTATCTATTAACCATATCTGCCATCCTTGATCATTGCTGCCTGACAATGATTGATGAGCTTTATGTATACACCCTGTATTCCAATGCCATCTAAACCCAATAAATGCCCAGGGAAAAAGGTTCTCAAGGCTCTTCTCTGAGAGATTAGCCAACCTTTGCTCCCCAAACAGATCTTGTCTTGGTAGTCTCATTTCATCTGCAACTCTGGGAGACACTGCAGGACAGTGTCTCCCTCAGTGGTCTCTGAGGCTGCACAGACAGCCTAAGAGACCAACTGTAGACAATACATGTATAGTACTTTGTTTGAAGTTGCACTGAACTTTAGCACATTGTGGGTCTACCAGAATCCTACACTCATGGGGCATGTCGAACCCTGTGGGTATAGACAGCAACAGTCAAAGTTGGACATACATTTACTCTGCTCACGCTCCTTTGCCCCTTTGAACTTCATCAGTGAAACACACGTTCAAAGATAATATTATCAGGACTTTTCAGACTACAGCAGCATTCAAGCAAGCATAGGGCCCTTCTTCGTGTGTGACCCCATGACTGCACAGACTGCATGCTCATGCAGCATGCCCTGGGTCTAATGCACAAAAGCATGAGCAAGAGGTGTGTCAAGGGAACTGTGAGGGAGCCTGGAGCACAGTGTGGCCAAAGAGGTAGCCGGAGGCAGTTTCCCTTTGCCCTAATTCAGAGGAAAGAAAATCTTCCCAATTCAGGTCTATAGAAACAAAGGAGAGAGGAGCCAGGTCTGTGCAGGCTGTTGGGTCAGTCTGCCAGGGTTCCATATCTGTTCCATTAGTTTACTACTTGTGAGACCTTGGGAAAGTTATTTATATTGTCTGCACTTCAGTTCCTTCATCTGTAAAAAATATAAAATAAGAGTTGCAAAAGTATTTAGGATAGTTTTGGACTTTTAATAAGCATACAATACACATTAGCTGTTGTTTTTTAACCTGTGGAATCATTCATTCAAACACTTACTGATGACCAGTAATGTACCAGGCACTCAGCTAAGACATTGTAAGACCAAGACTTCTAAAGAAACCTGAACTGTGACAATAACAAGCTGTCAAAACAATTTTAACTGTAGCAAGAGAAGGGTCTTAAGAGAGTACATAGAAGTGACACAACACAGCCAAAGACGTTATGAGAGATGGACTATTACTCAGAGCTGGCCAGCTAAATGTGTCCTTTACCAAGAAAGGAACAGGGGTCCGTGGCAGCAATGGGGACAAAAGCAGCACCTCAGATGGGATGCATGAGCTCTGTGGAAATCTGATTCTTTATGATTGTCCCCTGAACAGCACACCACTTTTAATGGTGGGATTGTCGTGTCTCGAGCAGTTTCACATTCCTCCCGACCCCAACAAAGTGACTGGCATAAAGAAGACATCCAACACACACTTTGAAATAAGATTTTGAGTAGAATATTGGTGACAGGCTTCCAATAAACACTTCAGTGAAGCTTCACATATGATACAGATGTAGGTCCTTCATATAAATGTTAAGAGGACTTGTGTGCAAATTGGTCCATTTGCCAAATGGAAAATTTACTTGCCAATTGGCTCCTTCTCCCTACCCCAAAATTCAAGAAAACATACCGACTGGCTTAGAAACATAGAACTTATTACCACTCTTACTTCAGACATGGGCACACAGTATTTCTTAGGTAATGGGAATTAAGAGTTACGTGTGTTCAACTGCTACCTTGCTCAGCTGCGTTTCCTTTTCTTCACAAGAGCAGAATTTATAAATTGTAAATCAGATGTCACTTCACTGCAGGAAACCCTTCAATCACTCTCCAATGCATTTAGAGTAAAATCAAAACTACTTAACATAATTTTAAAGATTAATATTATATTACACCTTAGTTTATCACTATCGCCTTCCTTTTTTAATAAGTATACTCCACCAAGCAGGTCTTCTTCCTGGTTCTGGAAGACACTGCCAAGCTCCTGCCCCTGTATTTGTTATACCCTTGGCTCAGAACTCTTTGGCTCCAGGTATTCCCATAGCTGACTTCTATCCATTGGAATGTCAACCGAAATATCCTTTCCTCAGAACAGCCTTCTCTGGCTGTCCTATGAAAAGTGCTGCTCTCCTTCCAGTTCACTCTGTATCCCATAACATTAGTTGATTTTTAAAAATTTTCAGAGCACTTTTTACTCTTTAAATTCTTATTTTGTGTTGACATTTATTATCTGCCTTACCCTCGATGGTAAGCTCTGTTAATCATGGACTGTGTTCATCCCCATGATATCTCTATCACCCGAAACTGTCAGGGGCACCCAGCAGGAACTTACCATGGTAAGTATTTGGCTAAATAAATGATCAACGGATGAAGAAACTCTCTCTAAAATTTTATTTTTTAGCCTTCTTGTTCTTTCCATTATAGTTTATGGCACTTTTCAGAAGTGTAAGTTATTACTCATTTGATGTTCTAATTGATTTCTGTCAAAGAGAGTTAATATTTGATCTCATTTGGAAAGCTTTTGGTGTTTTATCTTTGGGGGGCAGGAGACAAATTAGCTTGTTCTCTAAAATG
>VMDR010035488.1:0-10750 GCA_007922815.1 Macrotus californicus | reverse complement strand
CATTTCCCTTATTGTATCCTTCATTTGTTCATCTAATTTGCGACCAAACTCAACCAAGTCTGTGAGCATCCTGATTACCAGTGTTTTGAACTGTGCATCTGATAGGTTGGCTATCTCTTCATCGCTTAGTTGTATTTTTTCTGGAGCTTTGATCTGTTCTTTCATTTGGGCCATTTTTGTTGTCTTGGCGCGCCTGTTATGTAGTAAGGGGCGGAGCCTTAGGTGTTCACCAGGGCAGGGCGGCCACGTCACTGGGTTGTGACGCTGTTTGTGGGGGAGGGGTCCGAGAGGGAACAATGGCGGCCGCTCCGCTCCCCGCTGGCCACCAGTCACCTTCCACACTACCCACAGTCCAATGGGGCCCCCCTGGTGCTGGCTCTGGTGCCGATCCCCAGTGGGAGGGCTGTGCACACTCCAGGACCCTGTGGGTCTCTCCAACGAGCTCTCCTGTGAGGCTGGGAGTTTCTCCCGCTGCCGCCGCCTCAATCCCCACAGGAGTTCTCAATCAGAGGCTTTGAGGCTTTGAGGCTTCACCTCCCCGCGCCGGAGCTCTGGGCCGCGGGGTTCTTCCCGCTCCCGAGCCGTTCCTCCCTGTTTATCCTCACGAGGGAGTGGGACGCCCGGGCCGCAGCTGCCACCTCTCCCGGCCAGCCGCGCCCCTCCCAAATCCGCCAGCCGCCGCCCCGCCACGCGAGTCCTCTCCGCCCCTCCTACCGGTCTGGATGTAAGTTTCTTAGTTTCTTGGTTGTCGGACTTCCATACGGTTCGATTTTCTGTCAGTTCTGGTGGTTTTTTCTTTTAAAATTTGTTGTTGTCCTTCTTTTGGTTGTGCGAGGAGGCACAGTGTGTCTACCTACGCCTCCATCTTGGCCGGAAGTCTAGTATTTTCTTTAAATTTACTTAATTAGAAAGCAATTTATTTTGTGTTTTAGTTCAAATAGCATTTATTGCATGAATGGAAACTTTAAGATTTTATTTACAAAATTTTGTTTTTCTCCTCCCTCTACCATCTTCCTAGATTCTCCATTATTTTATCTTTTCAAAGTCTCTTACTCCTTTAAAATCAAATACATTCCTGAGTTACTGTAAGTAAAACCTCTAAGGTGCCTTAGGATCCTTCATTGCGCCATTGAGAAATAGACTGCGAATCACTAAGTTGTAACCCTCAGTCTCCAAGAGGAATTCATTCAAATAACCTGCTGCATGCTGGGTTTTGTCTGCTCTTTCCGTTTATATTTGAGCAATTTCCCTCTCTACCCCCACCACAAAAGAAACAGCCAAGCTTCCATCCCATCTAACACTCTTTTTGTTCCTGAACTCTTTCTCAAAGTGACCTTTGAGCTCAACAACACCCTGTAGCCAGGTGCAGCAGTGATTGCTGAGGAGAAAGGAACCCACAGAGGGAAGAGACGATATTTTGTTGGCACGGGCTCGGTCATCTCCCTCCAGAATTGGAATGGTGAAGGCCAAACTCCCAAAACCTCAGAATGTAGCTGTGCACAGAGGTCGAGTCTGCAAAGAGGTCACTGAATTACAGCAGGTCACCACGGTGGGCCCTCATCTAACCAAACTGGTTGGGCACACGACGAGGAAACGGGACACAGACTCATGGAAGAGGACCATGTAAAGACACAAGCGTGACGCCCATCTATACACCAAGGAGAGAGGCACAAACCCTGCTGAAGCCTTAATTCTGGACTGTTAGTGTCTAGAATTGTAAAAAGAATAAATTTCTGTTGTTTAAGCCGCGATTCCGTGGTGCTATGTACGGCAGCCCTAGTGAGCAAATGCAATGATACACATACATTTCTTTAAGTGGACAGTACTAATCAAACACCATTTTTCTATTTTCCACTCCAGTATATTTTTACACTTACACACATATTTTTAGGGGACATTCATCAGAAGTCAGAAATTCTACCTTGGTTGTACTGGGGTTGCTGATGTTTTTCATTTCATGAATATTTTATATTCAAATTCTCTTCATGGTTTCATTGAAAATGTCCCACAGAGTCATATGGACACATATCCATATACAAAAATGTGTTCACACATATATGGTACGTAAATCATTGCCTAATTTCTGAGGGCCTACGTGCAGGAGACACAGGAAGAAGCAGAACAGGAAGTGAAGTGAGGACTAGCGACAGTTCTACCGTTCCCCCGGAGAGGACACCTCAGCTCTGGCAGGGTTACTGGCTTCAGCCCCTTTCATCCTCTCCCTCAGCATTTGCATTTTTCCGTGTGAGTTTAATCATGGAAATACTTCTAAAGAACTTAAGCCTTAAACATCACAACCTCCTCCAACCCCTTTGAACTTTTCATTATAGATGATCCCAATCTCCAATCATGAATACAAGCAGCTAAAATGAGATCCACAGAATAATAAATTTATCCACAGGATTATTCAAATAAAGAATGATTCATTCATGTGGAATACCATTTTTTTTCCCCTCAGGAGGAACTTGTGAATTTCCAGAAATAAAACACGGAAACATATATGAGGAACGCAGATATATGCAAACCTTCCCCGTGGCCATGGGAAAGTATTTCTACTACTCCTGTGATCATCGCTTCGCATCTCCTTCCCGGTCACTCTGGACTCGAATAACCTGCACAGAGGAAGGATGGTCACCAGCACCAAAGTGTGTCAGTGAGTAAACACCCGGATCGTGATCCGGATGAGTTATTCAGCATATTCAGTGAGTGGGGTGAGAGGGGCAGGGGGCGGCTGGCAGGGACGACAGAGTGGAGACCATTACAAAGCCAGGGGCCAGAGGGGCCAACAAAGGTAAGATCCATCGTTCTTCAGGCATGAAATCAGCAAAAAAATAAGATACAAGCTTGGTGGACTATCTCCATTGTTTTTCATTTCAATATATTAGTGATCGGTAATTTCAACTGCTAATATTTAATTTAAACACCCTGACTTGGTCATTGTAAAAACACAGATTTTTCTCAAGAGAGTTCATTTCTACATGTAATTTTTGTTCAAAATGGACTGCTCTTTTGGATATTCAAAAGTGCTTTTTTTTTAGCTTTTATTTATTTATTTATTTGTGTATTTATATTTTTAATATTTTTAATTGTTTTCCAAATACAGTTGCCCTAGTTTTTTCCCCCATTACTCTCCCACACCTGGCCCATTCCTCCACTCCCTCAGTCCATCCCCACCCTGTCCTCCTTGTCCCTAGACCATTTAGACCTGTTCCTTGACTCCATCCTTCCCCTCCTTCCCGGCGTTATCTCCCTCCCCTCTGGTAACTGTCAGTTTACTCCTTATTTCCATGTCTCTGGTTCTATTCTACTCGTTTGTTTGTTTTGTTCATTTCTTAAAAATATTTTTTACTATTTTCCTTTTGTGTTTTTCATTAGTTGTATCTTTGTGAGTTACATCTGCCTCATTTTCTCAGTGAGGGCAGAGACACGAAGAAAACAGAATTAGGAGAGGGAAAACCTAAAGAGGCGGACAAAGGAAATGAGAGTCCTGTCCTCCAGGAAGCAAGTTAGCCAATCAAATGAGAAAAAAATGCAATCACTCTTTTGATATCTAAAGGAATTTTATAAATGGAAAAATGATTTCATATATAAGTAATGATTAATGACATTACATGTTAATGGTAACATGCATGAACTCATTTTTTAAGAGAGTAATTTTGGCACTTTATTTTTGTTTTGAAGTTTGCAAAATGTAACACCTTTCTCAATGAGAAATGTTTATAAGTCATCTTTTGGGTTTTCAGGGCAGTGCTTTTTCCCTTGGGTGGAAAATGGCCAATCTGCATCTTCAGGACAAACACATCAGGAAGGTGACACGGTGCAAGTTGTCTGCAATGAGGGCTACAGCCTCCCCCTTAATCAGAGTGACATCACATGTGGAGAAAGTGGCTGGTCCATGCCCCCGACATGCAGTCGTACTGGCAAGTAAAACGCTGTCCTCTGGAGTCCTGTCTTCTTTGTCATTTTATAAAGAAACAGCTGCAGTCAACACGTGGCTGTAGGTTCAGGGCTTCAATCCTGGCTGAGTAGATGTGCCGATCTGTGGCTAATCACTAGAAAATGATTTTGCCTCCTCGCATAAATGAAATATAGGCAAAATTAGAAAACACTCGTCAGGAGCACGGTGAAAATCTTTGCAAGGCATTTACACGTTTCGGCAACATGAACTTAACGTGCACAGTGAAATTATGCAAACTCAGTTGACATACCATGAGGATGAAATTAACTTTTACACATTTAAAGCGATAGTTAAAATATTACATTTGTGAAATCACCTGGCCTGCAAGCAAATCTACTTGGCATTGACAAGGTGAAATGCATACCATTAAAAACTAGCACAAAAATATTGATAATACCCACATCATCAGAACTCTTCCTGTGAAATCTCAGTTTCCAGGGTATATTTTATACTATGAAAAAACACTTTGTTAAGGAACCATATGGAAAATAGGAACATATTGGAAATAAAGTCGAGTTAGAGTTCCTTATACTTTTATGTGAAAACCAAACAATAGCTACATTTGAATAAGGGACTTGGGAACCAGGAGAGTCGGCTCACTAAAGCATAGGGAATGCCTTAGGAGGACAGTCTCTAGTGTTCTGTGTCTTCGGGAAATTTGGTTATCATTTATTCATCTAATCAATATTTATTATATTGGTATTAAATCATATTTATTGTGCACTTCTTTGTATAAATTTTTAAAACCTGTATTTTTTGGAAAGAGGGGAAGGGAGGGAGAACAAGAAGGAGAGAAAAATGGGTGTGAGAGAGAAACGCCCATAGCCTGCCTCTGACCAGGAACAGAGCAGGCCACGCAGGCTGGTGCCCTGACCGGGAATCGAACAGGTAACCTTTTGCTTTTCGGGATGACGCCCAACTAACTGAGCCACATCAGTCAGAGTCTTTCACAGTCTTATATGTGTTTATATAATCTGTCCAGAAACTGTACTTATACTTAGGAGAGGAAGTGCAGGAAGTCACGCTTCTAGTCCATCTTTCCAAAACAGGAAGCTAACCTTCTGCCAATTTGTTTCTTAAAATTTTGCAAGGAGTTTTTTATTTTAAATGAAGATACAAATGAAATGCCTAGAGCCCAAAGGATACTGCAGCATGTTGTATGAGAGCACAAGGAACCTTCTGTGGCCGTGAACTCTGTGTCTGCCCAGTGCCAGTCATTGTGGAAAACAGCTCTGCACTGGAATATAACACAGCAGGCACATGTCTTTCTGGTGCACGTGAGCTGCACTGAGACGTCAATGGGAAGCTGCAAAGCATTGTGGTTCTCACTCTACATGATCAGATTGTCTCCATCAAATCCTCTCCCCAGACTCACACAAGACTTCATATTATATATTGTACCCTATTTGTACATTCCTCGGTTTTCTGTATGATGGATTTGTCTCTCAATAAATCAAATAATATCTGTAGGTCCTGGAAGAAAATGTGGGCCCCCTCCAACCATCGACAATGGGGACATCACCACATTCCCATCAGCAGTCTACCCTACAGGAGCGTCGGTGGAGTACAAATGCCAGGCCTACTATGTACTTCAGGGGAACAGGGTAGTAACATGTCGTGACGGAAAGTGGTCAGAACCACCCATATGCTTAGGTAAGTGCGTCACCATTCTCATGGGTCCTGGGAAATGTGGGTAAAGAGTGTGATGTTCTGCTCTTTACAATAGAACTTTCATGGATCAACGATTATTCTGACGAATGCTTGACTGTCTCATAGTGATGTGTGAGCAAATGACGTTCGAAAAAGTCTTAAGCAGGAAGAGCCACAGAGATTCTTTTCTGAAAACTCTGTATATGGTCACTGGTATTATGAACTTTGATTTAACGTTTAGTTATCGCACAGAGTCCTTCCTTTTTACTTCATTCATTGTTCCAAATGACTTACATCTACAGGATGGCTTTTGCATGAATTATATTGAAAAAGCTTTTGAGAATGAGTTCTTGGATCAGTGTAGAGGATTCTAACAACAGTCTAAACTTCTGTAGTGAATATTTGTATACCAATTAATGTTTTATATTCCTTGTTTTTACCTTTAGAGGCATGTGTAATATCAGAAGAAATGATGGAAAAACATAAGATACAGTTAAAATGGAGAAGGGACAAAAAACTTTATGCTAGAACAGATGATACTCTTGAATTCATCTGTCAATATGGGTATCATGCCAAGTCACCACCTTCTGCATTCCGAGCAACGTGTCGGGAAGGAAGACTGACATATCCCACTTGTGGATAAAATGATGGTTATATTGCAGCCTCAAAATTAAAATACACACATTCATTTAGAATTTTTTACATTAATGGAATTCTTCTCAATTTAATTTTTCAAGTCTGGTTGAACTCATGTTTATTCATGAATGAGAATTTATGGTATCAGATATCATTAGTAATCTGAAAGATCAATTAATCACTTCTTAAAAGCATCACATTAAAATGTGGCAAACCAAAATGCTGTGTGTTCTGTTCATGAAACATCCGTGGCCAGAAATCAGAAGCCATCTCTCCACGGCCTGCTTGCACCTGGCCCTTCTCCTAACTTTCTCAAAGCTGTCTCCGTAACTTCTGAGTCCATTTGTGACTCTTTTTTCAGAGGAAATGGGAAAAAATGCTTGTCTCCATCTTCAAAATATAATCACTTCACAAACACGTAAATTCCAAACTATGTCACACCTGTGTTGGCAATATGATGTCCAAGGTTATTACTTAGTCTTGCTTACCTATCCACAGTGAAATACACACCAAAAATTGTGAAAGGCATTATCTACAACCTGTCCACCCCACACATATAATCATTCAAACAAATCATACAGAGCAATTAGAATCTAATTCAGTGCATAACTAGGGTAACAGTGCCATGAAAACTGATGAAAATACAACATCAAGTATAAACACATATGCAGGTTCACACAGCATGCTGTGATATGTGACTACATGTTCACAGAACAGAGATTGGCAGGAAGTGCAATGGCACCCTTCCCATAACTTCATTGGATTTAGAGACACCGGGGGTAGGAGTTGGTGTTCAGCTCCTGTGTTCCCCCATTTTTCGGTATTGAACATGTATCACCTTTGAACCACAAAATATGTTAATTGAGAGTGAATAAACACAAAAAATAAGACCACACATGTTGAGACCCAGAAAGAGCTCTGCATGAAGATGGATGGATCAGATATCATTTTCATGATTTTGCTGCTTTATAGAAATTTGGAAACTTTCAAACACAAGAGTCTGAAATATGATTTTTATGTTTGTACATTTCAAATATACAATTAATTAAAATAAGGTGACTATAAACATTTTTATTCCTACAACAAATTAATACTTTAAGATAAAAATAAAGATATAAATCTTACATTTTGCAAGAGCATAGATGAACCTGGAGAGTATCATGCAAAGTGAAATAAGCCAGTCAGAGAAAGACAAATACCGTGTGATCTCACTCATATGTGGAATCTAACGAATAAAATAAACTGATAAAGAAAATAGAAACAGACTCATAGATACAGCAGCTGGCAGCTGGCAGAGGGTAGGGGATACGGGGAGCTGGATGAAAAATGTGAAGGGATTAAGCAAAAAAAAAATAAAATAAAAACTTACAGACAAAGACAACAATGTCTTTGGTGGCTACCAGAGAAGGGAAGTTATTTTACACATTAAAATGGAAACTTATTTTAGAATGAAAATGAGATCACTCTAATATCTTACTGTCCCGACAGTGAATGATACCGTAAATATATGCATAGGGACATATTGTCAGAATAAACTGCCAGAGGTGAAATTAAGGGATCCTGAAGCAATTTCACAGATATTTCTCCTCCTTTCTCCGAGGGGTCTGTTGTCAACCAGTTAAGTATTTTCCCTCTTTGGTAAATAATACATGATAGCTCTGTGCAGATTTAATGTATATTTGGTTATGAATGTGTTTATTTGCATTGAAGATATTTAAGGGCCATGTGTCGGGGGGGGGGCAGTTTCTCTTCATTTTCTGATAAGATATGAGCCCCTTTTCCTTTGTTCTTTGTTCTTTGTTCACAAATAGTAAGATCATTGCTCTTCATTTCTCACTTCTCCAATAGAAATTAAAAACTCTTCCAAACTGTTATTTGGCTTTTGAGTTTATGTTTTTAATTGTCTAGGCAGAAATTTTTGAATTGTATCGTCTAATATTTACTACTCATTTAGTATTTACTCAAATTCTGAGTCACGGTTTTCCGTGTTCTGAACAAATGCACCTATAGTGTTTCTGATTTGGACATTTCTCAAATTAAAAAGTGCGAGGAGTATGAGTATATTTTCTTTTTCTGAACACCTCTGCAGTGATCTAACACTGTTAAAAACTTTGCCTTTTGCCTGGCCATTTGAAGTGTGACTCTAATCATATAACAAGTCCTTTGTACACACGTCTCTCTTACATTTTCTATGCCATCCCCTTTCTACCTGTCCATGCCAGCACTAGCGGTTCAACTGCAAAGGCCTCTTAAATAGGATACGCTGTGGGGCAAGCTGCTACCTAATTTTTAATTTGGTTTTAGAGCATCTATGACTATTGGTACCTAGCTCCGGGAATTTGGAAAATAACATGTCTAACTCCAAAATCAAAGCTGTAGGTATTTGTACTGTCCTCTCAGCTTGAAGATCATGAGTGGTCTTTAATTCGACATTCCTAGTAACAGGGAACCAATAGGCGTTTCTGGCAAAAGTTATTTCACGCTTGCTGAAAGAGTAAGGCTCTAAAACACAGCGTATCATGTAGAGCGGTGTGAGGAGTCTTTGCAGCCATCCAGATCTTCCCTGTGCTACGTGAGTGACAAGGAAAGGAAGCCCATGTGGCAGTGGGGCAGTCACGGAGACTTGGGCATGTCAAGTTCCATAAGGCCTATATCTCACAAACAAACAAACACATGAACACCTTCCAGGATCTGGCCAATCAGCTACTCAAAACCCCAAAGCTGTGGCTGTCCCCCAAGGATGATCAACTAGGGCTTGAGTTTCTTCCAGTGCAGATGACATTTTCTCTTTACCAGGTTTCCAAGAAAATGGTGTTAGAAGGAAAACGTTGGGTTATTGCCCTACCAAGTAAAGAGAAACAGAGTAAAACTGTAGAATATGTATGTGCATGCAAATGTCAGGTTTATTGACCCAGTGCTGCTGAGGCTTCCTCTTTGTTTTGTACAAGTGTACATTTGCATTCTTGAGAAAGACTATGCCATGGGTTTTCTCAGACGTGCTTTGTACCCTTCTGAGCAACAGGAAGAGTCAGTGCATGGCTTCCCTGAGCAGTGCAATGAGGGCCAGTAGGGTGGGCAAGGCCAAGCAGAAGCTGATAGGTCTCCCTCCACCAGGAAGACAGCCAAGCGACAGCAACACGTCTTGCTGGAGGGACTTCGGGGATCTGAAAGATGCAGAGTTGGTGATTCCTACCTCATACCCATCAGCTGGCCTATTGGCTTGTGCAGAAAACACAACATGAACAGTGGATTACTGTCAGCCTATCCACGTGGGAACACCCATTGTACCCATTCACCTGCTGTTGTTTCCTTGCTTGAGCCAACTGGTTCCTCTCTGGTTACATCTTTAGAACATGCTAGTAGGTAGCTCTTGACCTGGTGCATGCTCTTTTCTTCATCCTTGTTGGGAAAGACCAGCAGAAACAGTTTTCTACAAGGTAGCAAAGTAGTCGGGACATCTGCTCTGTCCTACCTCCTGAGGACATCAACTCTGTGTCCCTCTGTTGTCACTTAGTCTGTGGGCACCTTGACCACCATTCCCATCCACAAGAAATCACACTGGTCCAATATATGGGTGATATGATCTTCGTTGAATTGGGGAGCAAGAAGTAGCAATGCCTCCAGACATACTGGCGAGATATTTGCATGTCAGATGATAGGATTAAAGCCAGCAAACATTCAGGAGCCTTCTTCCTCAGTGAAATTTCTAGAGGCCAAGGGTATGGGGCACATTGAGCTGTCCCTTTTAAGGTGGAACACACAACACACTGGTCCACCAGTACAACAAAAAAGTATGACCCCTGGCGGACGTCTTCAGACTTGGGAGGCAGAGTCATCTTCATTTCAATGTGCTACTTAGCCCATAGGTCCCCTAAAGCTTTCGTGTGAGTCACAGAAGAAAAGAAAGCTTTGTCACGGGTCCAGGCTGCCATGCATGAGGCTCCCACCTGGTCCCCTGGCTCCGCCAATCTGATGGTGCTGACATGTCATGGTCAATAAGGCTGATGATTAGAGCCTTTCACAGACACCTGTAGGTGAGTCACAGTGTTGATCTGAAGGATTTTGGAGTAAAGCCCTGTCATCGTCTGTTTGAGGAATGGCCCTTAGCGGAGACTGACCATTTAACAGTGGCCAAGCTTCCGTTCTGTTGACTATGCCAAAATCCAACTGTCACCTTACCATTTCCTAGAAAAAGCTTTCCTTCCCCCACTCAGTTCTGTCAGGACAGGACAAGTGTTCTGTGCTTGGGTGCATATTTCTGGATGCCCTTCTTCCCACAGGTCAAGGTGTTGGACGTTGTAACACTTCCACACTGTGACAGACAGACAATCTGGATTATCAATCGAGATCCTGAGGATTAAAAGCCCTCCATTTTGTTCTCTTTCAAGACTGTTCTGGCCATTTCCACATGAAGTTTTGATTCGTGTTGACAATTATTTTTGATCGAATAAGAGAACTTTACTTGGGTCACATTTAAAGCATAAATGAATCAGGGAGAATTGACAT